>JAECUM010018956.1:0-38235 GCA_016617855.1 Megalonaias nervosa
TCTAGTTTATTATTGTCGACTAATTTAAGTTGCGCATAACTAACAGCTTGTGTATCAACGACATTTATTGGCGGATAATCTGTTTCTAACTCTAGTACTCGTTGATTTGACATAAACAGATTTCCCGTCATTGTGTCGCCTGATTTGTTTAGATAGCCTGATAAATCGACCTTGCCGTCTGTTGTACTTTCAGCTGATGAATCTCCTACTAATGTTCCAAATTTTGAAAAAAAACTCATTATTTATTTATCGTCTGACAAAATTATATAGCATAAAATTGTATAACAATAATGGCAAAATCATCGATATTAAATTTTGATACAGAACGTTTGGTGAAACATAAACATAACAATGAGCTTCCAGATTGTCATTATCTTATTGTTGGAAGAACTGGATCGGGAAAAACAAACTTGCTTATGAATTTGCTTTTAGGAGATAATTTTAATTACGATTGAGTTTATATTTATACGATTAATCCGCAGCAAGATAAATACGAGCTACTTAACAATTACAATGACAAACTTCGTGATGATCTTGAAGCTGGCGAAGATTTTTTTTATTATCAAACAACCAGAAGAACATACTCCAGTTAATCAACTTGATTCGTCCGAACACATGATAGTTGGTTTTGATGATATTCCGCTAAACAATGAAGAAATGAATAAAAAAAGATCATATTTTTCACTGTCGCGAAATGAAAAATGTAATTCTGTTTATCTCGCCCAAGGTTTTTATAATGTTGACAGATTTGTTAGGCGAAATACTGTTTGTTTTATATTATTTCCAGGACTTGACAATGTTGATGTTAGAAATATCGCGAATGAGCAATGTGGCGAAGTAACAAAAGATAAATTTATTGAGTTATATCATAAAGCAACTGCAAATAAATGCGACTTTTTTTTGTTTGATAAACTAACAAATGATACGAGTAAAATGTTTCGATGTTGCATTGAAAAATATCCACAATAACTTTTATACAAAATAGTATATAATTGATGGGAAAACAAGCAAAGTACAGAAAACATATAGAAATTCTAAAAAACTTGCGCAATCTCAGGCAAAATTTAAACAACAAGTACAGCAAGCACGACGTGGCCAGGTGATTGCAGCAGAAACAACAACCGCCGCTCTCAAGCCAGTTACTGAAGCTTTACTTGGAAAACAACCTGAAACTAAACCATTATCAGAAGAAGACCTTAAGCGACTACAGGAAAAAAGTTTACTCGGACTAGTTAAAGAACAACAAGAAGAAACTGCTGGAAGAATTATTGAGAGATCTGAAGAAGAAAAAAGAAGATTAGCTGAGGCACCTGTAGCAAGTATCGCTGATCCGGTTGCAAGACGAACTGAACTAGATCGGTTAATAAATGATCCACTAGCGCTTCAACGAAGATTAACAAATTTAACAACAATAGAGATTAAAGATATTTTAACAAATTTATCAGAAAAATTAAAAGATATTGAAAGGGAACAAGAAAGAGCAGGCGAGTCGATGTTAAAATTTATAGAAGTTGAAGATCAAAAACGATGGTATATAAAACAAACAAATAATGAGATAACAAATGACAAATATGTTGATTTTTTACAGAAAGAAAATATAAAAGATCTTGATAATATAAGTAAATGGAGTAATAAAGAATTTAATGAATTTATTGCTAGATTGAACAAAATGATAATAGATGGTGCTACTGCTAAATATGATTTGGAAAAAGCTATAAAATTAAAGGATATGCCTCCACTTCATGATAGAATGAGATACGGTATTATCGCCTCATTATTGGGAAAAACAGCACAAGAAAATAGAGAAAAAGGTGTTGGAAAGGGGTGGAATTTTAGAAGGAAATTTGAACTACTCGATAAAAGTCGTGTAAAACAATATAGAGAAAAACAAGGAACTGGAGTTAGAATATTTTCATCAGTTACTGAAATGATTGGCAGATTAATGCTATTGATATCATCAAAAGAAGCTGGAAATGTTGGTGCTGAAATTGACAATGAAATTATTGACATACTTGATAATTTGAGATCAAACAATTTATTAACATCTGACGAATACGAAACTTTACACCTTGATTTGATATAAATCAAGGCGATTTGATCAAGGCGATTTGATATAAATCAAGGCGATTTGATCAAGGCGATTTAATTTTATAAAAATATAAAAATAAATGTCAGCAACATTATTGCTGGACTCTAGTCAATCGGATAAAGATAGCGCAAATTTTTCAGTAAAGTATATTCCACCAATAGAACTAGATCGTGAGAAACAATATGAAATTAGACTAATTTCCTGCACTTGTTGGAATGCTATGGCTAATGTAAAAACTGGAATTAACGATGAATTTGCATTTTTAAACACGAGTATTCCTGCTAGAGATAATAAATGGAAAAATTTAAAAATTCCACAAGGAGCCTACAACATAGCTGATTTAAATAAAACAATAAAAGAACTAATAACAAAAAATGGTGGTATCGCTGATAGTTTTGAGCTTACACCAAATTATAATACATTACGCGCCAGAATGACATTAAAAAATATAACATTTTCTGTTTGGATGAAAACAAGTATTGCATCACTGATAGGATTTAATTATGATACGTATCCTTCTTTTAGTGATCCCAAAACGTATGACGGTGAAAATCCAGTAAATATAACAGATGTAAAAGCAATATTGGTAAATTGCTCTATTGCATCTGAATCTTACTCAGCTAAGGGCAGTAAAGGACAAACGATATACAGTTTTTCACCAGACGTTCCACCAGGTTCTCTTATGCAAATTATTCCGCGTCATATTATTTATTATCCGTTAAACGTTGAAAATCAGATAACAGAAGTAAATATGCAGTTGACAGATCAGTCTGGAAGACAGTTAGATTTTAATAATGAAATTGTTACTTATTATTTACACCTGCGCGTTGCGTAGGCGCGAACATTAAACATATTTTCTAAGAAAAAAAAATTATGCAACCTCAGATATAATGAAACAGAGAAAAAATGTTTATCGAAGAAAAATAGTAGGAGGATTTTTGGGAAATATATTTACTAAAATTATAGAAAATGTTCTGGGAATAGCTCATAAAGTTGCACCAATTGCACTTGACGCGTCAAAAGCTTTTGCAACTGGAGCTGCATCTGCTGCTGGAACTGCTGTGGGGCAAAAAGTAGCTGATAAAATAAAAGGCGCACCGCAAAGCGGATTACCGCAACGTGGTATACCGACAATCAAACAAGCTATTTCAGAAATCGCACCAACAAAAGAAACTGATATTGAGATTACTTGGACACTAGAAGCAGCTCCAGCTTTACCATTTTATGTGTATGCGTTAGTAATAAGCGATAGATTTGTTACAATTGACTCTGTTGGAGGTAAAATGTCAGTCCAAGTTTAATCTGTAATCGTTATATAAGATGACAAAATATATTGTAAAAGAAATGTATTTGACTGATGGTCAAGTTAAAAATTAGCAACTGCTGTTGCAAAAAAAAAAAAGACAAGTATCATTGAAGATCAACCCAAGAGACTCTGTCTCTAACGCCCAAGCAGGTACTTTAACAATATTAATGTTAACCAAAAAACAAGTAAATAAATACGAGCGCAAAAAACCTTTTGTTTTAAATTTAAGCGCTGCACAAACAACTGCAATGGCAAACGACATCATCGTTAAAGGTGGT
Source organism: Megalonaias nervosa (assembly GCA_016617855.1). Lineage (NCBI taxonomy): Eukaryota > Metazoa > Mollusca > Bivalvia > Unionida > Unionidae > Megalonaias > Megalonaias nervosa. The sequence goes on from JAECUM010018956.1 coordinate 3,674, forward strand.
TTCTTCGGTCCGGCATTATCTGTAATGGCCAGAACGTTAATACCAAAACTTTTGCCAGTGTTAGGTACATTAGGATTAGCAGCAGCATCTGGGGCAGTATCTGGCGCAACTGAAAAGGCAATCTTAGGCGATGGAATCGCCCGCGGTAGTGGTATAAAGAAAATTTTCGTATGAATATCAATGGTAACAATTTTATGTGATGGATAAATATAATGCCTAAAAGAAAAACAACGACGAAAAGAAAGACACCGACGAAAAGAAAGACGAAAAAAGAGACACGACAGCGAAAAGGGGGATTTCTTCCTATAGCCCCGTTACTAGCGTGATTGGCAGGAAGTCTATTGCCAAATCTGTTAGGAGTAGGACGAGGACTAATGTTGCCAGGCACGAGACGTTAAAATCTGCGTTAAGTAATTTTGATATACTTGATAAACTAAAAAAAGGAAAAAATTTCCATGGAGTTTATTCTAAAGATGAACTTATGGCAATTGCACCGCAAGCGTCTCCAGGATCGTGTGTTATAAATATACAAGATTTTAATGATGGATCTGGCACGCATTGGGTAGCTGTTTATGATAATAATTATTTTGACTCGTTCGGAATTCCACCAAGTGACGCAGTGAAAAAGTATATGAGCAAAGATACGAAAATAATAAATTATTCGTCTAATCAAATTCAACCAGTTGGAACTTCCGCTTGCGGATATTATTGCGTAATGTTTATTAAACAGATGACCAAAACTCCAGATTTTTTAAAGTTTATTTTGCAATTCGACAAACAACCTTCTCACGCCAATGATGAGATTGCATTTAAATTTTGTAAAGCTACCTAAAGCTTGCATTAAATTTTATCTAAATTATAAATATAACAATGTCAACATATTGTCTAAAGTGTAAAACTAAAACAGAAAATAAAGACGAAAAAAGAGGAAAAACAAAAAATGATAGAATAATGCTAAAAAGTATTTGTGCAATCTGCGGAAGAAAAAAAAGTATGTTTTTACCGAAAACAAAATTGTCCGGAGCGGGTTACCCTCCTGACGTTGTAAGGGAGATTATTTTAGTAGACGACTGAAACAATATTATCTGAAAAATCAGTAATTGTGACCAATTTTACCTGGGGAAAATGGTTTTAAAAAATCAGTAATATTTCTTATTTTTTGAGGGTCAAACCCCCAGCATTTTTCAATATGAAATTTATCATTTTTTGATGTTTTTCCTTTTTTTGTCTGATTTTTCTTATTTTCTCATTGATATGTTGTTGCCTTTTACTTGATTTTGCTCGTTTTTATATGGACAATATAAACAAAATGATAAAATTTTTATTGAAAAATGCTGGGGGTTTGACATGAAACGATCGAGAAATTTGAAGAAAATGCACTTATTTTGATGGGGTGTTTTCACGATTTTATTAAGAAATGCACAAACAATTCTGATTTTGATGGGATATTTACACGATAAAATCAAGAAACTTAAATAATTTTGCCAAATTTCAGTTTATAATATAAATTTTGATATATTTTTTATAAAACCGAATAAATCTGATAAATCTGATTAAATTTCATAACCAATCGTTGATTGGGCTGGGGGTTTGATATGAAACGATTAAGAAATTTGAACAAAATTCACTTATTTTCATGGGGTGTTTTCACGATTTTATTAAGAAATTCAAACAATTTCATAAATTTGATGGGATATTTACACGATAAAATCAAGAAACTTAAATAATTTTGCCAAATTTCAGTTTATAATATCAATTTTAATATATTTTTAATAAAACCGAATAAATCTGATAAATCTGATTAAATTTCATAACCAATCGTTGATTGGGCTGGGGGATTGACCCGTAAAAAACGAGAAATTTGACCAAACAATCGCTAAAAAACAGGTAAAATGGTTGAAAAAACGTCAGAATTTGACAAAAAATTGACTTTGTTTAGAAATATTTTCAGCTTTATAATAAAATTATTATTTTCTGAAAAATTTGTCAGTTATAAAATAAATAATGACATGCGGCTGCGATTGCGATAGAGATTTATGTCTCGAGCAAAATAAAATTGTTACATATTGTCAGAAATGCAAAAACAGAGAAATAATAGGAACAGGTATAGATATACATAAATTTATTGGAAAATTGCCGAAACCAAAAGGCGGTTGGACATTGCCAGGCCATAAATACACTGGACCTTATAATCCTCTTGATAAACAACTTGACGAAAACGATAATCCGCTGCCTGGACAAGAGCCTTACAATCAAGTTGACGCAATAGTGATGCGCCATGATATCTGCTACAGAGATATTGATCTTCCTGAAAGCGAACAAAATAAACAGAGCTGCGATAAAGTAATGTTAGACGAACTTCGTGATATGAAACCTGTAAATATGCGAGAACGTATTGACCGAAGGCTGGTCCAGGGTTTTATTGGAGCAAAATATAAATTAGGTCTCGGTAAAAAAGAATTATATGATGATCTTGCAGCGAAGACGCTATCGTCTCAGCTACACAGACCTAAAAAAAAGTTTCCGCGACGTAAAGTTGTCGCAAATGCCGTTGATGATATCTGGGCGATAGACTTAGTTGATGTTTCAAATCTAGCTCAGTTTAATGATGATAAGAGATATCTTTTTAATGTTTTAGATGTTTTTAGCAAATACGCGTTAGCATACCCGTTTCGGATAAAACAGGAACATCGATAACTGATGCGCTAAAACAAATTATTGTTAACACAGAAAGAAAACCAAATAGAATCTGGACTGATCATGGAGCTGAGTTTTTTAATAAAAAGTTTGAGCAGTTTTTAGAGCAAAATAACATTAAAAAATATGTTACTGGAAACGAAGGTAAAAGCGTTGTCGTCGAAAGATTTAATCACACGCTCAACGAAAAAATCCACAAATATCTGACAGCTAAAAGTACGAGTAAATATATTGACAATTTACAAAACATTATTGACGAATATAATAACACGAAACACCTAACCACTAAACTGTCACCAAACGACGCGATTTCAAATCCAATATTAGCAAACGAAAATATGTACCGCAAACACAAATTTAAAGTTGGCGATAAAGTTAGAATTTCTTTGACGAAAAAAACATTTGAGAAAGGGTATACTCACAACTGGAGCGAAGAAGTATTTGTTGTTGATAAAGTACTTTTAATATTTCCGGTTACCTATGCGTTAAAAGATTAATTAGGTGAGCCTATAACCGGCAGTTTTTATGAGCAAGAACTTCAGAAAACAGAACAAGATGTATTTGTTTTTGAAAAAGTTATTAGGAAAAAAGGTAATAAAAGTTTAGTCAAATGGCGAGGGTATGGCGATAAATTTAATAGTTGGGTACCAACTCGGTCGATATCATCGACTGCGATATCATCGACTGAATAATATTATTATAAATTTCCTCATATTTTATTAGTACTGACTTACATTTTACTGGTTTACATAAAGAAATTAAATGTAATTTTCTCGCATCATTCATTGGCATTAAATTAAATATTTTAACAAAAATAAAATCGTACTTTATATTTCTTTGTTGTCCAGGTATTTTTACGTTTAAAAAGGCTTTATAAGTTGCCAAAATATTTGATGCTCGGCAACAGTAAAATTAAATTTTATTATTTTTTTAGCAATATGGTACTTTACATCATATCGTCCAGTTGTTGGTCTGCTTAAATATTTTTTCCTAACGACAGCATCATCTTCGTCGTCGTCGTCGTTATACAAAATATCTTTTTCATCAGCAAATCTATCGTTAGTAATATTTTCTGATGTAAAATTTGAAACTGAAACAAAATCTTCCGAATATAGCTCAGCCAGCCACTCAGTCAAATTCATTATTATAATAATCTTTTTATCTAATTAATAAATAATATGTTCGGAGAAATAAAATATCATCAGCGAGTTAATATATTAAATCACAAAGAACTAGCTGAAGCAATTCGAGCTTGTTTGTTGGGATATAATTTTTATTTTGTCAATGTTATGATAACATTAGGCGAATCTGACAAATTTTTATTAACAGCAGCGGTCAAAATAAAACTCGATACAAATAAAATGATGACGTTACGATTTAATCGCGACGATGTAATGGAATTTAGTCATAATTGTCTTAGTCGAAATGATATAGAAAATATCATTAATTATCGTATTTAAAACTAAATCTATCAAATGTCAACATTGACGTTGCTGATTTAGTTTTGCCATTAGCTACATCTTTTACTGAACATTTATTAATTTTATGATATTTTGCCGCAGCTTCCATTGATTTAAATTTCATTTCCTCATTAGTTTCTAGATTTATTGAAATAATTGATTTTGGATTTCTAAAATTATTACCATCAAAACAATCTCCACGTCTTGTGTTTTCTTTTGATGTTACCAGATCTAAATTTTCTAAACGATTATCGGTCTTAATTTTATTTATATGATCTACAACTAAATTATTTAAAATGGCACCGTTAAAAGTTTCAAATACAAACGGTGTGACAGATAATGAACAAAATTAGTTTTTGCTCCACGCACCATTATATGTAAATATCCACTATTTTGTATATTTCCAACAACTTTTTTGTTTTTCTATTTCGTATAATTCCTCGATCATTTGCCTCGTATAAATCAAATTCTGGGTGAGGTTGAAATTCATTTTGTAATCCTAAATTTTCAATATTATCATCAGCAACTGCGTTATTTGCTCTATATACATGTTGTCCTTCTGGAATATCGCCGCAAAACAAAGTATAAATACAATCTTTTCTAAACATTTTAATTCTTTCTGCATTATCTCCTTTTACTGAAATTAGCATACCAGCTGGTGTTGATATGCCGATAGATATTTTAGATTCTATATTAATAACAGAACCTAACATATTTGCAGCATATAGGTTGTACCTTGGGTGTGCATGATAAGTTTCTTGCTCTTCCGCCGTCAGTGGTATATATCTCAAAATTTCTGTCATTATATTATAAGTTTTTTTCATATCTCTAATTAGGAATCTTAAACAACTCAATTAAATATAAATTATATATAGCAAATTTTAGCTCCACAAATTTATTTCATCTTTTACAGCCTGTCATTTCTCGAGAACTTGCTGCTCATAAAAGTATCAAACTTATAGTCCAATATCATACGATTTTATCAAGGTTACACGCAGTTGAAGATATACTCGATGTAATTTTTGAAACAAAAAGTTTTGACAGCGAAATTTCGGAACCATCTTTAACAGCAAAATCTAGAAAAATATTAACTGCAACAAACATTGCCATGGTCGCCGATGAAATACATCAAGAAATAAACAAAAAATTAGAAGAGTTTACTTCGTCAGGATCAGGTTGGAAATTTGAAATGACCAAAGAAGTTTTATTTCATACAGTAAAATATAACGTACTTCGCGGCAGCGGCTACGTCGATCTCCCTCAAAAAATTAAAAAAAAAAAAGTTGTATAAATGTCAAAAACGATGATGACAAATGTTTTCAATGGTCCATTCTTTCCGCGATGTTTCCAAAAGAAAAAAATGCTGATCGCGTTAACAAATATTTTCCGCATAAAGACGAACTAAATTTTTCCGGAATAACTTTTCCAGTAGCAGAAAATCATATACCAAAGTTTGAAAAACAAAACAGTATCTCGGTAAACGTTTTTGGACTAGATGAGAAAGAAAAAGTTTACCCGAGATATATCTCAGAAAATGCTCCGCAAAATACAATAAATTTATTATTTTATCGAGGACATTATTGCTGGATAAAAAATTTTAACGGATTAGTTGGCAAACAGTACAGTAAAAATAAAAATAAAAAATATTTCTGCTATAGATGTTTGCACGGTTTTTCTAGCGATGGAAGACTGCAGGAGCATCTAAGGTACTGTGTCAATGTTCAAAGAATGAGTATGCCTAGCGAAAAAGAAAAAAATATTAAAATTTAAAAATTATAATCATAAACTATTTTGTTATTTACGCCGATTTCGAGTGTCTACTCGTTCCTGTGGTTGGAGCAGAAAATAATCCGAATAAATCCAGTACTAGAAAAATACAATAACATATTCCTTGCGGAGTAGCTTATAAAGTAGTTTGTTGCGCTAACGATAAATTTTCAACTCTGATAAAGTTATATAGAGGTGAAAATCCTGCCATATGGCTATTAAAAAATTTAATAGATGAAGTTAATAAAATTTCTAACAGATTACTTAAAACAGCTCCGATGAGAATAACATCTAAACAACAACTCGATTTCGATAAAGCAGTCGATTGTCATATTTACCAAAAATTGTTGGTGGATTCTAACGGAGCACGTGATAAGGTGCGAGATCATTGTCATTTGACCGGCCAGTATCGTGGAGCAGCTCATAATAGTTGTAATTTAAAATTTCATGCTCCAGTTTTTATTCCCATAGTTTTACATAACTTTCGTGGCTATGACAGTCATATCATAGTTGAAGCATTTGGTGATGAGGAAATTAAAGCTAAACTAAAATTAAATAACGTAATAGAATGTATTCTAGATAATTTTGAAAGATATATGTCGGTGACCCTCGGTAAATTACGTTTTATTGACAGTCTGCAATTTATGGCAACATCATTAGATGAGCTTGTCAACAATGCTACAAGCGCCGGCAGTAGTTTTAATAATTTGCGAAGTTGCTTCGGTGAAAACTATATCGATCTGACAAAAAAAGGTATATTTCCGTACGAGTATCTCGACGATTGGAGCAGATTTGATGAAACGTCTCTACCTAGCAAAGATAAATTTTATTCTCAACTTAAAAATGAAAATATAACAGATGACGAATATAAATACGCGCAAGATATTTGGAATAAATTTAGTTGTAAAACATTTGGTGATTATCACGATCTATATTTAAAAACAGATGTATTATTGCTAGCAGATGTTTTTGAGAGTTTTCGCCGGGTAAGTTATAGCAATTATGGATTAGACCCCTGTTGGTATTATTCTGCTCCAGGATTGTCTTGGGACGCTCTACTAAAAACTAGCAAAATAGAACTAGATCTTTTAACAGATGTTGATATGTTTAACTTTATTGAAAAGGGTATCAGAGGCGGAATTAGCGTTATAAGAAAGAAATATGCAGCTGCTAATAACAAATATTTAAAAAATTATGATAAAAATCTTCCATCTAATCATATTATTTATCTAGATTGTGTTAACTGGTATGGCTGGGCCATGTCAGAGCCAATGTCATATGGTGGGTTTCATTGGATAACACCAAATCAATTTCTTAAAGAAACTGAAAAAGATTTACCTAGAAAAATTAATATAGATTTTTCAGATATTTCATATTTTGTTGAAGTTGATCTAGATTATCCTAGTTAGCTACACGATCTACATAATGATTATCCATTTTGCGCAGAGTCGATGATGATAGATTACAGTTTATTATCACCTGAACAACGAGCAACGACGACATCAAAAAATTCAATTGTTAATAAATTAGTTCCAAATTTGTTAGATAAAAGAAATTATGTTATGCATTACAAAAATTTAAAACAAGCAGTAGATGCTGGACTAATTCTGAGAAAGGTCCATCGTGTGTTAAAGTTTAATCAGTCGAAGTGGATGGCAAATTATATTGACTTAAATACGAAACGTCGTGCTGTGGCTAAAACTGAATTTGAGAAAAACTTTTTCAAGTTGATGAACAATTCCGTATTCGGTAAGACGATGGAAAATATTCGAAAGAGGGTCTCTATAGAAATTGTCAATAATTTAAGTCGCAGAAATAAATTAGTTAATGATGATGGTTTTGTTAGTATGAAAATATTTAATGAAAATCTTGTTGCAATACAACGACGAAAGACAAATTTAAAGTTAAATAAACCAATATATGTTGGTGCAGCTGTACTTGATATATCAAAATGGCTGATGTACGATTTTCACTATAATTTTACTAAAAAGCAGTGGCCAGATTCGGAGTTGCTATTTACTGACACAGATTCGCTAGTTTACAATATAAAATGTGGAGATGTCTATGAGGATATTTACAATAATAAAAATCTGTTCGATTTATCAAATTATCCAGCATATAGTGGATTTCAAGATAATACGAACAAGAAAGTTATTGGTAAAATGAAAGATGAGTTTATGTTTGTGCCGGTGAGAGAGTTTGTTGGATTAAGAAGCAAAATGTATGCTGTCACATTAGATGACAATAAACTTACAAAGAAAGCAAAAGGTATTCCTCGAGGATATGTGAAAAAGATGATGAATTTTGACGATTTTAAAGCAGCGCTAAACAATAGCATCAGTTTTATCAAAACGAATGTCATAAGAACAAACCATCATAAACTTGAAACTGATACGATCATAAAACGTGGACTAAGTAATTTTGATGATAAAAGATATTGCAGTAACGGAATTGACACTCTAGCGCTTGGACATTATATAATTAATTTTGTCTAAACATTAGAAATAATGTTTGGAAATTTAACATTAGAAGATGGAGTTAATAGCAAAATAAAAAAAAATAATGGTAAATAACCAACAATTATTTTTTGAATTTAACGATGAAATTTCGGGTATTTGTTTTAGTAAATTTGACAGAATCAAACTCTCCCGTATCAAATCAGATGACAGCAAATACTTTAGTTATCTCGAAAGTTTACGAGACGAGCTTGCTTTGAAATATGACAATTTCCACAATCCAATAAGCCAATGCTAGTATACAAAAATCAACATAGACTTGGACAGGTCAAAGGTTTTTGCAAAAGGTAGTAAGTATCTTCTCAGTAAGATAGTGATGAAAGAATTATTCGAATCTCATCGCAAAGTATCCGGTAGAATTAAATTCTCGTTATATAATTATGATTGCACATCTTACTTGATAGCGAGTGTGGAAATATTATATGTTGATCAAGAAATATAACTGTTTTTAATACTGTTCCAGCTAAGTTTTATATCACTATATTTTTGACTATAGTATCAGATGATTAAGCGAGACAACTCCGTCAAGCATAATAGTAAATATTGCAGTTGTCGTACTTGTTGTACTAATGATATTGTGAGTTTTGGTCAAGAAATCACATTGATTTTTGCACCGTATCAGGCTGAAGAGTCCAACCCTATAAGTGATATATCTTTCAATAATACACAAAACATATTCTCTGATTGTCCAAACTTCGACTGTAAAACATTCCAATTTATTTAGTTATGCATCTCAACAGTATTGCAAATAAAAATCGCCTTTATAAATATTTAGTGGGGGGTTTTTTTTGTTGATTTTGTTCAAAAATCTCTTTTTTTGTTGCTTTTTTGTTCGAAAATCTCGTTTTTTGCATGAAAAATGACCAAAAATCAATGAAATTCGGCTAGATTTTGTGGCGCTGGTAGGGTAAAAACCCCAGCGACTGTCTAATTGATTTTGATGATTTTTCGATTTTTATAGAAATCCTTGGCTAAAATATCACTATTGTTTGCTAAAATGAAGAGATTTTTGATCAAAATTTCTGGTTTTTTATCAGTTTTTAGTGAGTTATTGTCAAATTTATCAAGAAATCATCAAAATCAATTAGAGAATCGCTGGGGTTATGACCCTACAACAATTGAGAATTTTCAATAATTTCATCGTTGTATGATGCTATTATGCACATTATTCTATAAAATCTCAATAATATGTTACGTTCTTATGAAATCACTGCGACCTAAGAAGTGAATTGTACATGAGGTTATTTTTAGAAATGAGCTGGCATTACGTGTTTGTATAGCTTATCGATTATTTTATTATCCTTGGCAACGTCTGATTCATACAGACTTTCAACTGTGTGTAATGCAGTTTCAAGCATTTGGAAACTGAAAATAAATTCTGATTTTAATAAGAAATCCACTGATTTTATTAAGAAATCCACAATAAATTCTGATTTTATTCTGTATACTGCGCTAACTATATAATAACTTTTTTTAACATATATACATATGAAGTCCGGTGGCCGATTGGTAACGCATTTAACTCTCATGCTCGAGGTCTGTGGTTCGAATCTTGTCACTGGCAGATTGCCGGCGATGGCGATGTTATGCCAAAATTTGTTATTTATTGGGGCGTAGCCAGCCCTTCTACATTTCAATAGAAAAAATTTGTACACTCTCCCACCATATCGCTTGGTGGGTGCAAAATTTTGCACTCCTCGGGTGATTATGATGGGAGGGGTGTGCAAAAATTTATATTGAAACGTAGAGAAAGGCCCGTTGTACTGTCCTTAAGATAAGTTAGTTAAGTCTACATGTACTGTGTTGTCATTATATGTTAATACGTTACTGTAAATATGCTTGATTTAAGGGCTACCATAGTGCCTAGACAGCCCTCTAAATTTCTAGTATTTCGTTTCGATTAGGAATTTGCTGGGGTGTGTGTTTATGCGTATATAAGATAAGTTTATGTGTGACCTCTGATCCTGCTAGGATGCTCTTTGGCAACCTAGGGGATCACATGGGGTTAAATTGTGCTGTAAATAGGCTTGCTGTAATTAAGATTCTGTCCTTAATTAAGATATATATTCATATGTATATAATCATAATCATGTGTATATAATCATCTTGAAACAGTCCTTAGGGACTATTATTTTTATTTACAGCTTTAGTAATATCATTATCAAATAAAATATCAACCATATTGTCAATAAATGTCATCACATCATCTGCCCAACCCACTATTCTCACATCATTTTCAGTCACGAATAACCAAACCGACCCATATTTTGGTGATATATGATATCCAACTTTTTTAATACAATCGATTATTTTGGTGTTTATACCGGTATAACTCGAGGCTGATTTGATCGAATTAAATCTCTTACAAAATTTATTTGTCAGATCAAATCCAACATGTCAGATTGACGTTGATGGATATCCCATATTATATAATATTTCATTTGTTTAATTAATTTTGTCTAAAACTATAAAAATAGTAAGTGTAGTAGTAATGATAATTGAGTGTTTCTATCTCGGAGACCCCTACTAATGATAATTGAGTGTTTCTATCTCGGAGACCCCCTACCCCGACAAAACAAATTTTTGTCAGAAATATGTTAGAAAAGTCTATCATATGAAAGTTATCATTTTAAGCTAAAAACGGCTGCTGACAAAAATGTTAACGTATAACGTTTTTGGAGGGGTAGGGGGTCTCCGAGATAGGAACACTCAATTATCATTAGTAGGGGTCTTTGAGATAGAAACCTTCAATTATCAATACTACTTTACATAGAGACAAAACATGTAAAAGGGCAAATTAATATGCCCCTGCTGTATTCGGTGTGCTGTAAGATAAAAATCAAATCATGGCACTTAACTTGCTGATTGAAATTGCCATACGTTTATAATTTCAATCAATTAATGATGACCATGACTTAATTTGATCTTTCCATAGATATTCCACCAATGTACGAATATTATAGAGACTCGGCGGTGTAATAATGTTTTTAATACCTTCCGTCAATAAAACTTCAATCCATTTAATGCTAATTTCAGGTAGGCCTAGTTGTATCTTGAGAGCATTTATTTTATAAGGCAACTATTGCAAAGATTTTACTATCGACTGCCAAAATCAATGACCCGCTCCTACATTAATTGCTCTGGGCCTTTGTTAAAAAAGTATGTCACTATGTATTTTTTCTCATTTTCTTCATTTATTCTTCCCTTTTTTTCTCTCTTTATTTATCCATATAATTTAGAACCTACGTGTTTTTGTTTCCCTTTTAACAATTCTTTTGGTTTTTGTAATTTGTCTCTTTATTTAAGGGTGGAGAGGTAGCAAGGTCCATGCTTTCAAAGAGTGGTAAAGATTGCCAGATCGCATATATTAACTTTTACTCGGCATTTTAGACTAAAACGATTAAAATATCACATGCTTTCAGTCGGACGATGAAAACTGTTAGAAGAAGAAAAGTTTAAATCATTTGGATTTATGAACAGTCATTCTGGTGAAATGATCAGCGAGAATGTATTAAAAGTGATTCAACTATCAGGAGCCGCGCTAGTCAAGTTCGTAGAGCATCGAACCCGATTCCCGCCCTGACCATCCGAGATCAACTTTTTAGGTATATTATTGGAGATGACATTTAGCTCATATTTGCTTGGGAGGATATTGACAATAATTTGTTATAAATGCCGTTTAAAGCAACAAAACAAAATAAAGCCTTAGCTTAAATCTGTATTTTGTTGTAGCTCATGTTGACTTTTGCCCAAGAGTGATCTGATTTTTTCACAGTTTTGATAGGGTGTGTTCATGATTTCAAGCGAAAGAGTAGCGATTGTGTCCAAATTTGTTTGGACATTGGTAATAGATATTGTGTTGCAATTAGTCTGGACACTGCTATGTGCAATCTATCCTCTATGGACATCCTGCGGTGTGGATTTTCTTGACGAGGCTTTTTAAAGTGCATGCAAATTAGCTAATATTCGTATTTTCATCTTTGAACTTTGCCATGAATTTTATCACAATGCCCATCACAGTACTTAACGCCTTTGCCAGGGTAGTAGTAGTAGATTATAAAGGGACCACTTATCATCTTCCAAGGCAGGCCACGCTTCATGCAGCATATCTTTTTATAAGCTCCGATTTTATGGGTAATGGTTTTTCTTTAGCTTTTTGTTTATTACATGCGATTCTGTTTCTCGCTGTATCATTCGTTAGCCATGGAATTAATTTTGTTTCAATGCCTTTTTTACTTTTTAACATGTCTTGCACGATATCTCGTATCACGTTGTATTTCTACATCTTCGTTCCTATTGAGATTATTGTATTTATTTAGCTATTATCATCTCAAACAAGGAGGTACAGTTTGATCTGCTGTTTATGAGGCCATCTTTAGATACTGACGTGACACTAAATTCATAATGCGAAATCTGTGGGCCGAACCTACACAAGAAAGGTTACTTTCGAGACCTGAAACACAATGTAAATACCAACTGAGCTATTGAAGCCAGTTACGAACGCTGAAATGGAGGATCTATTAAAGACTGGTTTTCACTGTTTGTCTGTCTGTCTGTGTTGCAGTAAAGCGATTGAAAACACAGTCCTGGATTTAATTTCTCATTGTGATACATCATGTGATGTCTGTTTTTGTTTAGTACAAAGATGTCAAAACTTATTATTTAAATTTTCAGCGCGATATATAATATCTTTTGTTGTTATGAAAATACTGTAAATCTGGTTTTGTTCTAGTCGAAGGATATAAAGGACGATTTTGTACGCAAGGTATCATTGTGTTATAAAATATTTCGTGTGCATAATTAAGTTTCGTTACAGCCACACCAGCTACTGATTCTAGAAGAAATTAGTCGTGCATAAGATATAGAACTTGTGGTAGTACGGTTTCAGTATCAATAAAGTTGTTGGTCAAGTGCTCTTATACATAGATTCGAATTGGTGTACCTAGTCTATAATGGGAGAGCTGTCATTTTAAAACAAGTCTAGTAAGTGGAGTACTGTCCGGATTTAACATTCAGACACCAGCCACGAGTGAAACTCACCTAGCTGAGAAAGGACAACTCACTGTAGTAAGAACTGACAACATCTTCTTTGGGATTGGCCAAAGTATCGAAGAGCGAAGTGAAGCTGGTGGTGAGTTTGATTTCACATCTAGTTTGCAAGCTCACAAATGTCCCTAAGGACGTAAATGGCAGATTAATGCAAAAACGATTCCCACTGTTTGGAAAAAGACATGCAACTATCATCAGCGCTGCGCCTACCATGTCTAACTAAACCAGATCAAGGACAAATGTTATGAAAACTCGGAGTCTCTTATTGCAGAAGCACTAAAGGCTTACAAGATCATCATCCTTATTGACTTCAATGCTAGAGCTGGCATAGATCACCAGGCATGGCCATGTATAATTAGCCAAAATGACTTTGATACATGCAACAGCAATATACTCCTCCTACTAAGAAAATGTGCTGAACACGATCTCCTGATCATCAACAGTCTTCCGCCTGCCAAACTGCAACAAGGATGCACACAAATCCTAGTTTTAATTAAGTCAAATCGCCTTGTGCATTACATTGGTCAAGGGTTCCTGCGTGAAAGTCAGTGTAGTTTTAGCAATAGCAGCAGAGAAGCTGAACCCTACAACCTTTTTAGAGGGCTCCGTTTGCAAAAATAAGGGTTCTACGAAGACTGAAAAATAAGGTCAATAATCGTAAACCGAAGCCGTTAACCGATCATATTGCCTTACAACGGGAAACAGACCCAATTAATTTTTTTGTTACCCCGCGCTGACTATTTTTTTCAAATCGTAGACGTGTTCGTTTGCGACGGGCACACACACGTGTTGTCGTTGGCCTCTCTGCTGCTATAATTGAATAATTATTATATCAATAATGATTGGTGAAGCTCACTCAGCAAGGTTAGCTCGAGAACGATTAGAGGCAATCAAGAGATATCTTCCGCTTCGTGATAGTGTTAAACAACAACTACAAGATCGTCAGGAAGCTCAAGTTGAATTCACTGAAGGTACAGAAGAATTATATAAACCTATTATAAAAGCCACCGAAAACGTTATAGAGGCTACTAAAGGTCTTTTACCTGCGTTAGAAAGAGCTGCAGCAGCAACTGAGAAAACAGTAGAGCGAACTAAGAAAACAAAAAACCTTTTACGAGAACTTCCAGGTGAAATAGCTGCCGCTCAACCAACGCGATAAATACTTGAAGGAATTGGCCAAGCTCATGCTGAAATAGAGCGTATACCATAATCAAAACTAGGACAAGAACAGCAAAGAGTTAAAATTGCGCTGACTGATAAATTTACCAAAGAAAGTGTTAATGATATTAGGAAAATCAAAAACGTGAGACAATTAGCTAAGAGTACCGTGCAGAGTTATGATAATAAAGAAAAAGTTCTGAAACCAGAGTATCATGGCCGTCGTATAATCCGTGATGATGACTAGAACAAATGGATATTTCTCATACATTATGGAGTTGATCAGGCCAGAAGTGATGATCCAAGATATATGGAGTTTATCGATTAGATAAAAAAAAATATCTTTCACAAAAAGATAAATCTCTATTGGGTCCACCTCGTATTGAGGAAGAAGAACTGCAACCACAAGAACAACTAGGACAACTAGTAGAACAACAAATATGACAAATACAGCAAGTACGACGACGAGGAAAACCATCACAACAAAAAACAACGAGTGACGATTCTACTGGCGCAACTGGAAGCGGCATTGGTACAACAGGAAGTGGTCTTATTACTCCATGTCCCGATAACATCCTTGCCGACGTGGACAGACTAGAAATCCTCATTGGAGGAAAACGAGCTGGTAATAATTCTCCAGAAATCATTAATGAAGCAGCTGCTATTTGTCAGAGATTATTTACAGGCGGTATCACGGATATTAACGTATATCAGTCCCTCATTAATGAAATCGCCGATGATTATTAGAGCGATTAAAGAAACGGTATAAAATAAGATGATCATACACAACGCTCAACGTGGACCTGTTATGGTCAGGGTGATAAATTCGCGAGTACCTGTATACAAAGCGACTTACGGGGATGGACTCGGTGATGTTGTTCAAGGCTTATTTAAAAGAATAGCCCCCAAAGCAATACCAATTGCAAAACAATTAGGAATGAAAGCTATTGACGTTGTTCGTGAAAAGAGTCTTAGAGCTGCCGGCGACGTTGCCAGTAAAGCATTCTCTGTAATCAAGGATAGACTATCACGATTAGTACGACGAAAACCTCAGCCACCAGTAAAATTACCCAGTACTGAAGTGATGCCTGCAAATGTTAGTAAAATAATAAATCAAGCTGCAAATCAAAAACTAGCAGAGTTGGCTAGTATACCCATATCAGAAAAGGAAAAAAAAAATTAACCGCAAGTTTAATAGCAGGAAGCGGTCTTCGTGTTAGACGAACACGATAATAATAAAGATGTTTAAATGTATATCCGATCCCGCATTTGACATGGATGCACCAGTTCTCAAAGATGAGTCTGTGCGTGATTATCAGTATTATTCTTATGATGCACGACAGCCAAATCAGCGTGGAAGAATCGAATTACAAGTTCAGGATACAAGCAGATATTTCTTACCCGCTGAAGCATTTATTGAGGTAGAGGGTGAGATCTTAAAAACAGATAATACTGAATATGGAGCTGATATTAGTGTTGGTTTTGTTAATAATGGCATCATGGTGTTGTTCGATAGTGCTACATACATCATCGACGGAAGGCCCATTGAATCAATTCAGAAGGACGTTGACGTTGCCACAACGATATTGGGTCTTGCAAGATACAACGACGATTATTCAAGATCAGCTGGTCCATCAATGATGTTTGTCAAGGACACCTCTAACCATCATAACTACGGAAGGTATGATATAAGACGACCAAGAAACAATGCAGGCAACGCTGACGCAGATATAGCTCCTGTGGTTCATGTTGATATTCCAAATTTTAATCTATGATTTACAGCACGTCGAGCAATGTTGCAAGGTGGAAGTAGAAGATTTTCATGTGTAATTCCACTGTCACATGTCTTTGGATTTTGTAGAAATTTCAGAAAGGTCATTTTTGGAGCCAAACATACAGTTGTACTCGTACGAAAAGCCACAGACGATGATGCAATATGGCGACCTGCTGGTGATGCAGGTAAAGTAGCGCTGACAAAACTTTCATTATGGATACCAGTAACAACTCCAACGATACCTGAAAAAGAACGTTTACTCTCCTTTATGAATCAAGGCAGTAAATCGATATTTTCATGGTTAACGATGACTACAGACAGTGTTCAAAGCACAATTAATGGTTTATTCACCTGGCAGATAGCATCACAGCAAGGCGTTTCTGCACCGCGATATATATTCGTTGCGCTCCAAGATGCCGCACGAGTAAATTCACAAACACATAGTATAATGATATTTGACCAACTTGGTGTCACAGACATTTCGCTGCGGATAAATAGACATCAGTAACCTTCAGAGGATATATTATTGAATTTCGGTCAAAATCATGTTGCACGAGCATATCATCGTTTGATGTCGTCTATGGGACGTGATCAAAATGTTGACACTGGTTTACAAATATCACAACTAGATTTTACAACGTTGTATCCAATCTACTACTTTTCACTGGAGCATTTAGATTTATTTAGGCAGTCTGTTGTTTATATACACTTCCGAGCTCGTGTTACAAGAGGAGCTATTGCTAATTACAGAGCAATCGCAGTTATACTCAGTGATAAAACAATGTTGCTTGAAGGTGTTGGTGGTCGAATGAGAGTCGTTGATGCTCCAGTGGAAAACATGTAAATGTTGATTTAAAAATCAAAATATTATTGTAAATGTCATATCATAATGTTAGTGTCAGTCTGACTCCTGGTCAGATTAAAAAAAAACTACAATCAGCGTCCAAAGATAACTGTGGAACAACAATATCGTTAAAACAAGGACAAATCTCAGGTGGTCCGAATAAACTATCGCTGACAGAACGTCAATTAAAACACTTCAACGACGCTAAAAAATCAAAAACCGGATTACGACTTAATCTTTCAGCGAATGCTATTAGCAATGCTGTTAAAACCGGTGGAATATTTCCACTTCTCGCAGCTATACCCGCATTAATAGCCACTGCAGGCCCAGCTGTTGCAAAATCTGCTGCGTTAGGTGTTGTTGGAACTGCGGTTGGAATGGCATTAAAGAAAGCTACAGGGAAGGGTTTAAAAAGATCTAAAAAAAGGGTAAAGGTCTGAGATTACCAGCGGCGATACCCGGGTACAGAAGTGGTCTGAGATTACCAGGGACGATACCCGGGTACGGAAGCGGTCTGAGATTGCTAGGAGCGATACCCCGCTAATTCTTGCAATGTCAAATTTTGATTTACTTGATGCTGCTACTCAACTAAACATAAAAAATTTCAGAGGTGTTTTTATACGTGATCAATTACCGCGTAAACCAAACCGCGTTGCAAATGTTATTATTAACCTCGACGAATCCACTAACACAGGTACACATTGGGTTGCATACGCGATTGATCCACGTGGAATTATTTATTTTGATTCGTACGGTTTAGCACCACCAAAAGAATTTTTAAAATACGTGAGCGCAGTAACTCGTACTGCGGTGCAAGGTACTCCAATCTGGTATTCAACGTTACCAACACAAAAATTGACATATCCACCATTATGTGGCCACGATGCACTTGCTGTACTTGACGCGATTTCAAAATCATCAATGCCACCTCATAATGTTATGCACGAGTACACCGTAAAACGTTTTAAATAACTGTTATATTATATTGTATAATGGTAGATATTTACGGAAGGTCAGCTGAAACTAAAACCAAACAAAACCCAGGTGAAGATTTACTCAAACAAGTAACAAAAAAGATCAGCGACGAAATATCTGATCTGCTCAATCTTGCCAGCGTTGATCTTGGTGAACTTGTAATATTTCAAAACCGTGAAGGAAAATTGATGACGAGTAATATTTAAATCAGCGATATTATTGTTCGTATTAGAGCAACACGAGAAGGTCTCGTTGCCATTTATGACCGGGAAGGAAAGCTTGTCCCTAGTGTAGTTACTCCGTCGTCGATCCGAAATAGTATATCCGAACGACTTTTAAAGACCGGTGAAACAATGGATGGACCCATTAACATGAACAACAATAAAATTACCAACGTTGGAGAACCAACAGATAATCTCGACGCTGCAACAAACAAATATGTCGACGATAACAACATCCCAATGACAACTTCGTTGTCGACGATCAGTGATGGAATGACCTCATTTAGAACTGAATTTTTTTATCGTGTACAACTGTTTATGAATTTTCACAGAAATATAAACAGAACCGTTAATGAATTTTTTGGAAGTCCACCAACCATTGACATAAAACTCGCCGACGTTGTCAGTGGAATTCCTAATATCGTTCAAAAAACTAATCTGATTAAAATTCCTCACGCGCAGATTAATAATATAGTATACACAGTATCATCAGGATCATCAAAGTGGACACCGAGCGATAACACTATCAAACATACCACGAAAGTAACTGGCGTGTAGAGGCTGTCCATGTTCAGCTCTGCAAAATTTAGGATTTTTACTACATTTCCATGGCGTCATTCAACTGATAATGTTTCTGGAACTGTGTCTATAGTGTTAAACAAGGATACCGAAGAAACTTTTATACTGGAACCATCTGATAAAAAATTAACCGCAGCGTCTTACTGGTGGTGTCTCAATTGATTACTTAAAATAGTACAATGATCGACGCTAAACAACACAGGTACAATCAAGTATGTGAGTGTCAAACCAAACTGAAAAATATCATCAACGAGTACAGCGCAGAAGTAAAAAATTATCGCAGACGCGCAGTTGTCATCGACGTAGTTGTTTATTTGGCATCTGCGATCATTGCTGGAACTGGTGTAATATTGTCCGCGTTAACGATGACGTCACCGGCCGTGTTAACAATTTGTGTTTCATCCGCGACAGCAATTGCTGGTGTCCTTAGCATCGTTGCAAAAAAATTATCGACGTGTGCAAACGAGAAATTACACGAGTACATGTTAAAACTGTACGCGGCAACGTTAGCGTACTCGAAGTTATCATCGTTGATTTCATCGTGCCTCAACGACGGCATAACTACCGACAACGAATCTGCAGCGATAATGGAGATTTACAATGAGGCATTAGAACAAGAAAAAATAGAATTCAAAATTAATAATGATAATAATGTCGTCGTCACAAGAACTACTGCAACAGATAGCTAACAATACAGCACCGCCGCGTATAACAATGATATCAACCAGTTCAACCACGCCGGAATTCAGTATTGTTTCACCAACTGCATTTCCAGCAAAAGAAATAGGGCTAGCACAATTACGAGTTTATTATTACTGGCCAAATATCAGATCAAAATCATTTAATGGTTTTCCCCGCAAATAAATCATTAATATTTGCAAATAAAACCCGTGATGATGAAACTCCTGACTGGCAAGTTGTTAGCATTCCCACAGGCAGTTATAAAATCGAAGAGATCAACGAAGAATTTCAGCGCAGAATTAAATCTATCACTGGTAAAGAATCAAAGATAGCCATTACTACTCACGAACCAACGTTATCATGTGCTATTGAAATTCTTTCACAAGATTACGCCGTTGATATTTATCAGTCTTCGATCAGACATGTGCTTGGATGGCCTGAAGTTTCACCGGCGGCGTCAACGACAATACCGCCAGAACCACGCCGGGGAGATATTTTTTACAAAAGAGATAATTTCAAGACCTTTAAGTTATAGAAAACCGCTGATTGAATATACCGATTATGAAACTGGTCAGGTTTACATCACTTTAGAATAAGATAAAGAAAAAAATAATGAAAAATTAAATGTTCTTGTTGGACATAAGCAAGGAGGATTACCTGTTAGCGAAAAATATATGAACTCGATATCGCACGATATCAGGTCTGAACACGCAAGATTTCTCAGCGAGTTAAACATTTATTTTCGAGTATTATCACGTACTATTCCGAAGACACAAAGCAGCAAATCATTGAAACGATACAAATTTTAAATACAATTGCGGAAGAACTTTATAGCACTAATATAAAATTAATAACTTTCTTTCTTAGGGTAGGATCACAGCAAGTTACCAAACATTTTAAAATAATAGATCAACAATTACGTAAGTTTATATTTCCGGGATTTGACAACGATGATCTAGAAAAATCAGTCAACGATGTTATCAGCGAAAACTTTCCAAAAGTTCTTGACGCATGGAGAAAACTAGCCCCCCCCCCCGCCAACAATTCTCCGACACAATAATGATCCGTACGGCGAAGGCAGACATGTTTCTCCGAGAATTGTAAATATATCATCAACGATTGCTGTCAATCTAGCTTGTGACGCTATTGATGGTAGTTATAGCGTAGATTTACAAAAATCTAATCAAGCCCAGCAAGGATACATTTTATACACATTTACCCCTCGAGTCCCTCCAGGATTTTCAATTGTATCAGAGCCAATCAACGTTGTTTATCTGCGTGTGCATAATCCGCTGTTATCGCGGATAAATTTTAAACTACTGATCAGTCCGGGCTCCTTTTGGATTTACGCGAAAAGGAACTAAATATAAGTCTGTATGTGAGATCTTAAGATCTTACGCTCATAGAACGTCATCGTAGACCTCGCTTTCATGGAACAAAAAAAAAAGAACAGAATAAAAAAAATAATCTGATTCTGAGTAGAATATTTATTTTTGCTATTATCAGAATAAAAAATTATTATTATCTGATTCTGAGTAAATATTCTTTTACTGTATTTTAGTCACGGTTTCGTCGTCGTCACTTTCATTTTCATTTTCACTTTCACTTTCTCTTTCATTTTATTTTCACTGTGGAACAAATAACACTCGTCGCTATCCATTGCAAGTAACTCTTCCGCGGCTTTACTCGCTATTATAATCTCGTTCAGTTGTCTTATACGAGCATTTACTCGTTGTTTTGTTTCGTATTCGTGAGATAATTTTGACCTAATTTTTTCGATTGAGCTTGCAAGAGGAACAAATAATTTTACTTGATCATCTGTAACTGACGCCAACAACTGCAACATTGCCTGCTGAATAATCTTTACAAATCTGTAATCGGATGGTAGCGTATATTTGTTCTCGAATTTTCGAAATTGAAATGATTCAAAATCGCACATAATTTTTTCAGGATTAAGTTCATCAGAAATTTTTATATCGTCATGTTGTAATTGCTTAATGGCAACAATAACAGCATTAATATTTTCTTGATTCATTATATAATAAATATTTATTTAAAATAAAATAATTCTGAATAATAAAAGTAAAAATATTTCTGAATCAGAATTAATATTGTAATAAAAATATTTCTGAATCTGTAAACTCTGAGAAATCTGAATAAATTTCACAACGCAATCGTTGATTGGGCTGGGTATTTTGCACTATCAAATCAAGAAAGTTGTTTGAATTTCACAAATCCGATGGGGTGTTTGCACGATTGAAATTGAGGAATTCGAACAAAATTCATCGATCTTGATGGGATGTTTGCACGATTAAACTGAGAATTTCTAACAATTTCGCTGGATTTCAGATTTATAATATAAAATAAATTTATGAAATATTTGTATAAAATTGAAAAATCTGAGAAAATCTTACAAATTTCATAAATGTGCTGAAGTTTTGACCCAACAAAATGAGAAAATCTTACAAAATTCATCGATTTTGATGCGGTGTTTGCACGATTAAACTGAGAATTTCTAATAAAATTTCGCTAGATTTCAGATTTATAATATAAGATAAATTTATGAAATATTTTTATAAAATTGAAACAATCTGAGAAAATCTTACAAATTTCATAAATGTGCTGGGGTTTGACCCAACAAAAACGAAAAAATTGATTAAATTTCTTAAAATCTGATGGGATGTTTGCACGATTAAACTGAGAAATCTTAACAATTTCGCTGAATTTCAGTTTATATAATATACAATAATTTATGAAATATTTTTATAAATCTGAAACAATCTGAGAAATCTGAACAAATTTCATAAATGTGGTGGGGTTTTGACATGAAAAGATTGAGAAAATCGAGCAAGTTTTTTAAAATCTGATGGGGTGTTTGCACGATTAAAATTGAGGAATTCGAACAAAATTTATCGATTTTGATGGGGTGTTTGTACGATTTTACTGAGAAATTTTAACAAAATTCTCTGATTTCAATATTATAATAAAAAATAAAAATAATAATATTTCTGAATCAGAATTAATATAATAATAAAAAATATTTCTGAATAATAATAATAAAAATATTTCTGAATCAGAATTAATATAATAATAAAAATTTGAATCAGAATTAATATAAATAATATAGAAGTAATATAGTAATTAAAATAAAATAATAATAATAATAAAAATATTTCTGATTCAGAAATAATATAATAATAATAAAAATATTCTGAATAATAAAAATAAACAGCAGCGATGATGGTCGGTCTACCATTCCACGAGGGTCCCTTCATTGCCAGTAAATCCTTTATCATGAGGTCCTAAGAGTCCTTTCAATGGCGCCTTTTTTTTTTTTTAATTGTACAAAATTGTCAATGTGGCACTCTTCATGGTTAAGGCCTCTCCAATGGCCCACAAGCACCTCATGAGGAATTTTCTTTTGGCCAACATTCTTTCTGAATGTTCCTTGTGTGGGTACCCTTCAGTGAGGTCACAAGGTCACGAACTCACATCACCCTACTGTTTATTTTTGAGGGGTTCCAATTTTCAAATTTCATGTACACTCCCCCTCCAAATCAAACCCCGAAGTGAGTGCAAAACAGCACCCACCACGTTGTTCAACGTGATGAGGAAATGTACACGAGATCCCCTTGGGGAATCCCCCATTTTATTGTCAGAAAAATCTGGCATCATAACGCCCTATCGACAATGTGTCTGCCATGGGAATCGAACCAAAGGCCTCAGTATCAGAATCCAACATTCTAACACTGTACCACAGTCACATTCTTTCAAATACGATGTTCGAAAATTACTATAATGTTAACTATACTAGCGCGCAGGTAATTTAGGTAAACTGCAGTGATAAATCCTACACACGTTTCAGCTGAATAAAATGCAGTGTGATTTCACACAGATTTCAGCTGAATAAAATGCAGTATGGATTTATTTCAATTTCATAAACATTTTACCTGAATACAACGTGGACATAAAATACCGCCGGATGTAGTGGAAACAGATGTGACTGTAAGATCTAAAAATAACCTACCTGGGATTTTTCACATTATACCTACTGAGCATGTACACAGGCAAAACTAATATGAGTTTATAAACCCTAGCTAACAAAAACACGGATAAAATACAACTTATAAAGGTAAATACAGATCACTGACTACAGATAATTACAAAACACACACACACACACACACACACACACACACAAAAGAATCGCTATCTCGTTTAGTTGTTTTTATATGACCTTTCACGCGTCACGCAGTAACAAGCGGGACAACTGCTTACCTATTCTATCAGCGATGACAGAGTTATCTCGCTTCATGTGTATGATATTTAAACGTGATTCGCTGCTTGAATTTCTTTGAAAATGCAGACTTGGTTATATTATTTGCAACTCGTTGTACCGGACTCGGGTGAATATCAAAATATTTAGCAGCCGCTTTTATTGATTGAAATATTTTTTCTTCATATGTTTCTACATTTATACACTTAACAACCCTTTTTTCAAACATTTTATGCAAACCAGCTTCACCAAGCTTACAATTCTGACTTTGCGTAAGAGTTCGAAGGTTACATAAATTATTATTTTTTTGATTCCCATCAATATGATCGATCACAAGGCCATTTTCGATGACTCTATGAAAACATTCGAACACGAATCTATGTGAGTAATATCTTTTTCCCCCGGCAGTAAATCTGAGATAACCAGTATTTTCAACAGTACCAACTGGTTTCTTTAATCGACAGTTTCTGATGATACCATCTCTTGATGCTTCATAATTTTTAATGGTGGGATGTCTTACGAATTCGTTTTGCTCCATCTATATATAATAATTATTTGTCTAAATTGTTATTTTGAAAACCTGGCGAGATAGTCTTCGGTGGTTTTCATGGGAGATTCGATTTTTTTTTCATAATATCGTTTCAGCTCTCTGTATCTTTTGCCACCACATTGTACACATAACCGTGTTTCTCCTCTGACTCCAACACCGCACCTCAAGCACGGTTTTGATCCTATACTTCCACGTCGAAAACTTTGCATATGGTAACCACAGAATTCATTTACACAGGATTTATTACAGATAAAAATCTGATCATTAACCACCTGCACTTGTTCTTTGCTTCAAACATTATATATATAATTAAAGTTTAATTAAACACATATTTGCTTTCATTATAATATGGAGGAATTGGCCGCAATTAAACCTTCCAGTGCTAGATTTGATCTTGACAAACTGTCAAAAACAAAATTTAGTTTTTCGATGCAAGATTTGGCGCTGATGAACAAGGATATAATATGTCGTATCAACGAAGCCAAGAAGGAATTTCACAACAATGATGCAGTTCATGTGTGGACAACATTCAGAATCATGAATAATATTGATACTAGAATGAATGATTCGCGAGCAAGAAACATCATTAACTATCTCGATGATCAGCGATATATTATTCAGATAAAATTTATTGTGCAGACAGACGACGACGTTTGGATTATCCGTGACAAACGTGATCCTGTCCGCGTGACCGTTGGAAGTAGCATCGTCGCATTGAATAAAAATTCCAAATCAGATACATCAACCGGCATTGACAAACCATATTACAAACGAACGTATCCTGTGACTGCAGTTGTTTATGCGTTATATCCGCTGAATAATAAACCTAGCGTTGATGATCTTGCGCCGATGAAACTGTCAAGGATAAATTGTGTAGCTGAGCGAGTTACAGAACATTTCGCAGCAGCGATACGTGGAAACGGTTTAACGGATTTTCGACGTGAAAAAATAAACACATGGGCAGAAACAGTTAAAGATACCGGAGCATCTATCAGCGACGTTGCTGAACTAGAAAAGTGATTAAGATTTCCGATTACGGTGAAAACATTAACCGGAGAGATTTTATACGTGCCGAAATACACAAAAAAATTGAACTCCAACAACAATCATTGATCAAAACGCACACGCATGGACGTCCGCGGTGATGACATTTCCACGAAAGAGGCAATTAAATTTTACAACGGCGTTATATTTGATTCAATTAAAAATATTAGTAACAGTGACCCTGTATCCGTGGGGTTATTTCGAAGCGTCGATGATGGAAATTACGATCAGTTTTTACGGCCTAGCGGAGAAATTTATAGTGCAGAATCACTCCACGACGAAATGAAAAATCTTGCGTTGAAATACACGAATGATAATGATGTTATCTAACAATTATTGAATAACTGTTTTACCGTTCCATCAGTTGCTGCTCACTTTGCTCAGGAGAAAAATTCATGGAAACCTACAAGATCGGAATTTCTCGTTGATATTCAACGTAGTTGTATCGAATACGGACACGACGGATTATGGAACACTAAATACAATTATAGCTACGTTATCTCAGTTGATATGGTAGCATGTTATCCTGGAAGTTTTCTTGGATAGGGACAGTGTTCTGAATACTTTAAGAGATTTGGTCACCCAACACACGAGATGACAAGAGTTGCGATAAATGGACCCCTGCCAGATTTTGATCTGACTGGATTTGCTTGCATAGAGTCATTCGAGTTTGCACAAAATCTCCATCCGATTGTTTATGTGTAGTTTGGAAGACATTTCTCAGAAAAACACTGGGCTCCTATTGTGTTGTTATGATATATGATTGATGTACAAATATTAATATCGTTACGTGTAAGTGAAGCGATTATATCGTATCGTCCGCAAAAGCAAGTTTGGTTGCCACAACCAGACAAGTTTGATGTAGCCGAAGACATCAAGGAATAATTTCCTAATCTCGACGGCGATAACGTTGTTAAACTCATTAATAATGTATCTGAATACAGAAAAGAAAATAATGAGAGAGTTGCAATAGATCTTGGCAGAAAAATAATCGGTAAGTTTACTCAGGGTGGTGCGTAAGATCATAAACTAATGTGTATGAGGTTAATCATGGACAATGCAGAACTCGATTTTATAATTGCTGATACAGCGGAGAGAAATATGTTTAAAAGCTGAAATGATCCTTTTTTTTGTCTGATAGAACTAAATTAGATACAGTTGTGAGCTATATTGATGGTGAGTCACCGCAGTTTACTCATTTAAGATCTTCGATGCTCGCGTACGTTTCAATAAACTTTTTATCGATGATAAACAAATTCCCGTTTACCGCGGCCAGAGTTGCTACTGATTCATTTTACATAAATAAAAAATATTTAAATTTGCTAGATACATTACTTGGCACTGGTAAATGGGGATCATGGAGAATAAAACGCGAAAACATATTTAGTTATTCTGAATCTGCCGACGTTGAAATTGTGGAAAAATATTACAAGAATAACAATCAAATAGAAGCATCGACAGCGCCATCTGTGTATGATCCTGTGGCCAGGCATAAAACCGTTTATCTTAATGGGTGTGGAGGTTCTGGTAAAACAACACGTGTGATTGAATTATTCAAGAACACAGACATGGTTGTGCTAACACCCACACACAGATAGGCCAGAGAAATGACCGAACGGCGAGTGAAATCTCAAACATATCATAGTTTCTTTAGATGGTGTGGAAACGCGTGGGCTCCATCGCGGATGGGTGAAAAATATATTCCCAAGATTATTATCTGGGATGAAATTTGTACAATTTCGTTGGATACATTAAATATGTTCCTTGATTGGTTATTCACGAAAAATACTGCTATGATAATGTGTGGCGATCATGGTCAACCACCACCCTTTGTTGGACAGTCTCCACACAAATGTTTAAAAACGTTTGTGGATTATTATGAAAAAATAACTCATGATCATAGAGCTATTGATGAACCGCTGAAAGAATTTAAGAAGTTAATCAGACTGCAGCCAGATAGAATACAGTGCGAAATAATGCGTGGAGTAATTCCAGAAACTACGATGAATGATTTTTGGAATTTGTGGAGACCAAATGATTTGATAGTTGCAAGTAGAAAGATAGTCAGAGATACACTGCAAGAGAAATTATTCCTGCGGCACAAGGAAAGATTTTCAAATCTACCTGTACCACTGTGTTATCGACCAGCAGATACTCGACTGCAGAATATTGAAGTTGAAATTCCAGGAACTAATGAGAAACAAAAACTTGTACTTAATGATATTGTCGCAGTTCCTGTCAGTACTGTCACTGGCGAGTTGGGCATGAGTAAAACTCCATGGACATTAGGATATGCTATAATGATTCATTCATCACAAGGATTAACTATTTCCGACATAAACGTTTGGATTATTGATGATCGGATTGAATGGTCAAATTCAGTTTATCTCGCATAGTCTCGAGTCAGAAGAATATCTCAACTGCACAGGATTATTATAGATTGCGTAATAACCGAAGAAATCACTGATGATGTATGCGATGAAGTTGTCAAGAAAAAATTATCTGGGTGTCGACAATCTGACAAAAAAAAAATAACCGCGATTTTGATCTCGACGTTGAATTTATCATGACACTGAAACAACGACAGAATAATCGCTGTACAAGTTGTAACTGTAATATGTTATGGCAGTATTCGAATAATAATCCAAGACAGTTTACAGTTGATAGAATTTATAGTAGTCTTGGTCACACACGCGAAAATGTGATGCTGACTTGTCTTGAATATAATCGACGTCGGGGCGCTGGACGCCCTGGTGCTAGTTTACAGAAGTGAACGCGGTGATAATTGTGTGTCTTTAGGAATTACTTGTAATTGTTCGCTACAAATCCACGTTGAGGAGCAGTTGAATATATTCTGTAGATTGCAGGTCTACCTGTGGATCTAACCACGCTAGAAATTTTACGTGTGGTGACACTCCAGAAAGGATCAGTTGCTCTTTTTCTACCCCCTTCGAGTTTATCGGGTTCATATAAATATCTTACAGTTACATTACCTAGTACTGGTTGAGAGGAAGAGTCACGTCGTTGCATTGGTATATATTTTTTGTAATCGCGACGGTGGGTTTCATAGAAGTTGCACGAGTAATTTCATTATTTAACGCAGCTATCACACATGGTAATCTTGCAACCCATTCGCGAAATCTCGTATCTGCCTGAATTATTTCCTTCGCATACTGGTATCCAAATGATTTTTCAGCAAGTGTTCGATTAAATCGTTCAACGATTGCCTGATCGCGATGAATTGCTGTATGTCCTTGTCTGATTTTGACGTTATGTTTCTTCATCAACGATGATACTGCACCAAGAAATTCTTTGCCAGGGTCAACCTGTAATAGTTGTGGCCATCGCAAGGGTCCTCGTTGATAAATTCGTTCAAACGCGGATGCAACTTCAGTTGCTGTTTTAGCTGATAGTGGTTCTGCTTCTTTATACCTACTTCCAACGTCAACGACAGTTAACGCGTATTTATATGTATGTGATCGACGTCTACCAATTCTAATAGTATCGTGCGGTAAAAACAAAATATCTTCTTGATGAACTTCATTGAGAACACTGACATCAAAATGCGCGTACTGAATTTTTTTAGGCGGACGTAGATAGATTTGCCATATTGCCTGTCATGCTAACCAATTTGCAGCAACAACACGTGAGACTTTTCCTGCTTCAGCAAGTTTACTAATCGCTGCTTTACCTCTCCAATATCTTCTTGGACTATAATAAACATATTCCATTATTATGATAATAATCAGTTGATTAATTACCAGCCCCTAGCATTAGTTTACCTTTCATCGCAGATTTTACTAGAAAGCTAGCAAGTTTTTCTCTGAAAGATTTATCAGGTATAGAATTTAACGCATGAATAATTTTCACATCTGCGAGGTGCCGTTGTTGCAAATCTTTACTTTTATACGCAACATCATGAATGTGACACGCTTGATCAATTGCGTTTATTGGATACTCTCCAGGTTTTGGTTAGTCTGGGTTATCGAGTCGGATATCGAGACGAGTTCCAGGACCACAGTAATTATAGCCAGGCAGATGTTTCTCACAAGGGTACTTAGCCCAAGGAGTTCCTGGTAATTTATATAGCGCCGTAGCAATATCACCGCCGGTTTTGGTTTTCGACGAAATAAATCGAAATTTTTTTGTGCCACATCGCTCACATTTACCTGTAAGAGCACGTTTTTTATTTTTAGTTGTCACTGTAGTTAATTCACTAGTTGGCGTTGGTGCTCTACATCGAACACAATATAGATTCATGATATAAATTATTATGGATATAATTGACTTCTCAGCGACACGAGCGCGTGAGCCAGTTAAACATCATCCAGCACTACCAAATTCTATAAGGATGATAATAATTGGACCATCTGGAAGTGGTAAAACACAATTATTACTTAATCTGATAATGAGATGGCTCATGTGGATAAGTTGTATTTAGTGGCACCATCTGTAGATGATCAACGCTGTTATGAAGTACTCAAGGATTTTAATGAAAACGCAGCGTCGTTGACCGAAGATGGAAAAGATGTTATTGATTTTATAACTGATATTGATGAAGCTCCATCTGTAGATGATCTTGATGGACGTATTAATAATTTAGTTGTATACGATGATGTGATGCTGGTCAAATAATCAAATCCAGCTCGGATATTTTCTCGAGGCAGACATAAAATACGGATGTGATTTATGTTACCAAGCGATACACACAAATACCAAAAGTGATCAGAGATAACTGTAATATTTTAGTTGCGTTTCACGGAGTAGATACACATATGTTACTAAACATTCATCAAGCTTGGTGTAATGGAGATATGGACATGATTAAGTTTAGAGACTTCTTTGCACAAGCACAAGTTACTCCGTTTGGATTTATGACGATAAATTTGCATGATCCTAGATCAAGGTATCGTATAGGCATTGATAAAATTTTTGGTTGACACTACAGCAGCAGAGAAGCTGATGACAACACGTGTGTGTGCCCGTCGCAAACGAACACGTCTACGATTTGAAAAATATAGTCAGCGCGGGGTAACAAAAAAACTAATTGGGTCTGTTTCCCGTTGTATGGCAATATGATCGGTTAACGGCTTCGGTTTACGATTATTGACCTTATTTTTCAGTCTTCGTAGAACCCTTACTTTTGCAAACGGAGCCCTCTAAAAAAATGGTTGTAGGGTTCAGCTTCTCTGCTGCTGCAATGGACGAGTGTTTGCAGCTCTTCAATTCATGAAGGAATGTCAGGAACAGAACTTCAACCTGTATACTGTATTCATCGACGTGAAATAGTTTTTGACACAGTGAGCCGTGGAGGCCTTTGGAAGATGATGGCAAAATTTGGATGCCCAGAGAAATTCATAGTGATGGTTTAGCAATTGCAGGATAACATGACCACTCGTGGCGAATCGTCTGAACCATTCCCAGTCACCAATGAAGTTAAACAAGGCTGTATGTTGGTCCCAGCCCTCTTCAGCATGACTTTCTCTGCCACGCTTACTAATATCTGCCGTGACTGTGATTCTTGGATCAACATCTAATATCAGACTTTTGACATGATCTTCATTATGAGGCTATTAGAGGCTAGGACACAAGAGGTGACTGCTCGTGATGGACGAAGGTGGTTCATAAAACCTTCATCAGGAAAGACTTCCGTAGAGCCTACCATCACAGTTAAAGGCCAAGCCCTCCTGGCAACTGACAAGTTCACCTATATCGGCAGCATACTGTCACGTGCATGCCAAAACAAAAATGAAACCACGCCAGGATTGCTAAAGGATTTGTGTCCTTTGGCAGACAAAGCGCAAATGTTTGGGATCGTAGAGGCATCAGCCTACACACCAAAGGGTCTGCAAAGCTGTTGTGTTACCGACTCACCTGAACGTTTGCGAAACCAGGATAGTGTAAAGACGCCATACGAAGAAACTAAAATATATTCATATGAGCTGCCTGATGAAACTGATGAGGATAATATGGCAGGTGAGTGTCCCAGCCACTGAGGTTCTCATACTAGCAGGCATTCTAAGTATCCACTCTCCTGATGAAATGATAGTTGAGATGGACATGCCACGTTACCAGGATGTCAGAAGAGGGACTAGACAAGAAGATCTTCTACGGCAAGCTGAAGGATGGAAAGTAATCTTCGGGTGGTCAGAAGAAACGCTTCAAAGATTCCCTCAAGACTTTGAAAGTAGGAGAATTGCTGAGCTGTGCAAAAGCGTGAGCAGGGTAAATCTCTGAAATGCACCACATCCTCTATTTATCAAGTAAACCCAAGCTGCATCTCCTGTCAAGTGTGAAAAAGACAGTTTAGGTCACAAATTGGACTGATCAGACATTCACGTACTCATTCACGTACTTAGAGAAACTAAACCAGTCAATGATGTCATGGTCCTCTTGAACTGCAAGAAGGAAAAAGCAACAACGTCTTTAACACGACATCAAGATTTTCATCTGCGTATCGTTTGACACTTTACTTGCCAATCGTTCCGTTCCATTTCCGTACTGTTTTATTTCTTTACCGTTCCCCGACTATCCCTTGGTTAGTATTCCTTTCATTTTCTGTACACTGCAGATAGGTTCGTTGTTTTAATTGGGATCGAAGTGTACTGTTACCTATCGTGCCAAATCCAGTAGTTTCGTTGTCGTATCGTCTCTTCCTTTTACCGTTTTATGACCCTTTGCATACCTTACTCTATACATGCCGTTTGCTTATTCTGCTATCCCATGTCTTTGTTGCTTAAAAACGTTTCAAAAGATGCATCTTGCCTATATTTAGTGTATTATGTATATTTAATTTAATTGTTTGTTTGTTAGTTTTAAAAGTTTTATTCTATTACATGTTATTGTAATGTAACATTGTATGCTGGACTTGACCTTGTCCAAAATTGAGTTCATTTCTGCTTGACCTGATTGACTTTTTTTTCTCTTCTTTTATTTACTTCATTTATGTAAACAACTAATAATGGCTTCATTATCCTCTATGTGTATGAGCTTATTATCAAGATTATTATTCAGGTACACAAGAAGGATTAAATATGTTGATCAGGATCAGGGTTTTGGAGATTCCTAAGTAAATTTTGTAGGCTATTGTGTTGTAAATAAACAAGGCTCATTAGATCATTCTAGAAAGTTATTTTCCATTAGGTAATGGTTGTTTTTAGAAAATGTTAATTGTGACCTGAAGTCAAGCTGAGAACTATACTATCTTATGACTGTGAGGATGTTACCAGTCGTGCTTTAACATCTAGCACTTTAAGTTGTATTATGTTGTGACCAGTTTGGGCTGAATTTTATTTTCTTCAGTTACTAAATTCAAGTGATTATTTTCTCTGGAAATCCAAAAGTGCTCTGATAAAATTCTTGGATGAAGACATTCACTGGAATTTATACTGAATTCAAACCTGAAATAATATTTATGTGATTCAACAAGAGACTGTTGACACATCAGCACTTCGCAGGCTATAACAGACACGTCATCGCCTACCCTTTTTATTACTAGGACTTGTGTCTTTAATTCTTGGATTATTTTTGGATTTAATTCGCAATACCGTAACTTCTTTATTTTCATTTTTCACTTTATTTTCTAGGGAAATAAATTATTTGTGAAATTTTATAAAGCTTGTTGTCTTCACTCTTTTCTGTTACTTATTTTAAGAGCATTGACTAGTATCAAGTGGCTGCCTTTCGCTCCTGCATCATCTATTTAACTTTAGTTGGACAAACGCTAAATACACAATGTTGAAGAAACGCTTTATCTTTTCAGGTAAGGATTGACTTATTAAAAATTTTTTATTTATAAAAAATAGTATTAATCATATATGGAGGAAAACCAATTTAGTAAGATATAACTCCCGCACACAGTGATTTAGTTATATACAGGAACGGACATGTAAGTTCGTATGACACTTTATGGATCGGTCAAGTTGTAAGTGATAAAGAAGGAACTTAGATGCATTTAGAATAACTTAGATGCATCTGGAATAATTTCGGTTCATATTACAAAGATGCCTAGAGTAACACAACTGAAATCAAATATCATCACTTTTTCACCTAAACAGAGAAACTACGGTCACAATTTTTAATTTATTTCAATAGGCGCCAGTAAAAAATGGAAATGATTGATTTGTTATCTACCCTTAGCGACTAAAAACCTGCTTGTTACTGGTGTAGTGCAGTGTTAATCTGATTAAAATCAGATCTCCAATGTTAGACATGAAGATCTGACAGCGACAGCTATGAGGTCATGTTCTGGTAACCTATGTTATTACCATAATGACTAATTTTATCAACCAATCAAAGTCTTATATTTTCGCGTTTGGAGACTGAGCAGTGGGGATAAAGAGCATGTATGTGTACCGAACGATTTGATTCACTTTCAGAGTTTTGAAAGCTGTATTTCCATTGGCTAATTCAAAGGTCACCAGAACAAGACCCTTAAGCTGTCGCCGTCAGATCTTCACGTAGGACAGCGGAGATCTGATTTTAATAAGATTCGTACAATGTTTTCCGGCAAACGATTTAATCTTAATCTCTCACATCCATCCGGCGATCCATCCATCCTGTTATGCATATCAAAATTTTTATAACTCCTGGAACATGATTTTATTAAATGTTTGTAATCTTTATTCGTGGCTGTAGATTGTACAGATTATCTTTAGTTGGTGGAATACGTGCATAGGGTCTGTTCTAAGCTATTAAAGAACGCAGAATTTCGTAGGGTCCATATATTGACAGTCACAATAGAGTTATTATTAAACATGTTAACAACATTCGGCTTTTTTCACTTTAGATATGTTGGTCAGAAGGTGTCTTAGAAGAATTAGGTTAATTCTTATTGGTTAATTTGAGTCACATTAATAGGTATTTTGAAACATCAGAATGAGTAGCATGATCTGTCACGTGGGGGTATGTTGTGACATATAGTCATAATAGAAGGTGTGTATAAGGAAAGAACTGAGCAATCAGATTTCAT
>JAECUM010018957.1:0-13565 GCA_016617855.1 Megalonaias nervosa
TGTGTGTGTGTGTGTGTGTGTGTGTGTGTGTGTGTGTGTGGTTTAAGTAGTTACATGCAAGTTTCTCATGCCAAGAGAATCAAACCCCTGCGTGAGCTGGCTTCATGTTTCATGATTCTCTCATTTCCAAGGATCTCAAGACAACACTCGATGTAGAAATGTGAGGTTCTTAAAACGCGCAGAACTACGTATAATATTTCTCTAAT
This sequence comes from Megalonaias nervosa, assembly GCA_016617855.1. Classification (NCBI taxonomy): domain Eukaryota; kingdom Metazoa; phylum Mollusca; class Bivalvia; order Unionida; family Unionidae; genus Megalonaias; species Megalonaias nervosa. The sequence continues at coordinate 207 of JAECUM010018957.1, forward strand.
CACTTTGAGGAGACCTGTCTCTTTGGTGCAGTGGAGACCTGGGGTGGGTGGGTAAAAAAGAGCCTCGTTTTGAGACTCCTCAAGCAGACAAAGGGAACTGTCCTTAGTGGCTGACTCAACAGGAGGTCAGAGATGCCTCTCGTCTTTCCTGAGGCTCTTAAGGCACCTCGCCTTCCTCTTGGACTCCATGTTGCAAGGCGACGATTTTGAGCTTCGACTGGCAACACCAATGCTCTGCCTTGATGCCAGGGGTTTGAAGTCACTTCCTTGAATTGATGAACCCACATAATGGAATTCAGATGGATCATTGAAAGAGGGGGATGTTAATGCCATCCCATTCCTTCGTCGGATGTCTGTACACCGATTGTCGATCCCAACGGACTTACCGGAAGCTTCGATTCGATTCCTGTTGCCGTGCTAACGGGGATTCCGTGACCGGTCCCCAGTGTCTGGTCATCTACCTTTCATTGGTGACTGATCGGCGTCTGACCAACGGTAAATGGACTGTCGGACGAATCAAATTTCCCTCCTCAGATACAATGGAACGAGATCCTATCTCTCCTATAAAGGGACGATCGATCTGCCAGTTGCTCAGGGCTACGCGCTCTGCTGAGAAATTGCTGTTCTTCCCTCACGTTGGTGGGGGGGAGGGGGGGGCGCGATTTACTCTCCAGAATCACCGAACTAAGGACCTGATAGTTGACTTATAATTATAGGACAGTACAGTTGTCGTCGTAGATAAGTTCATCATAAGAAATGTGTTGGTTGTTAATTTCAGAAAAAGGAATTCCATTGGTAACATTATATTGACATGTTCTTGCTAATTAGATGACAATTATGCGTTGTGTATTCTTACTAAATGAACAGGGCTCCTGAATAACAAGTATTTTATTATAAAATACTCTCTTTTTAACATTTCATCGTAAAAGATTTCGATTTTACACACCGTATTCGAAAACGCTCAGATGTTTCAGCTTAGGTCTCCGATTTGTACATGCTTGTTTCTGAACTCTGTTACGAAATTCCATTCACAATAGAAGTTAGTATTCACGTCCACACAGTTTCAACTCGTACTCTTGAAACAAGGCGATGGAAAGATTCTTGGCAAGACCTGCAGACTGGTTTTTCCTTTTCTGTTACGCTCGCTCGTATATCATACGTTTGTAAAGGAATCTAGCTGTCAAAGAGGCTCGTATCGTGCGCACTTTGCGTGATAATTAAATTTAAGAAGAGTAAATAAGTCATACAGTTGCCAAGACTATAAACGAAAACTGATTTGCTTTAGTGTTGATCCATTATAATGGCACTATCCTGGCACTGCCACATTAGAAAATTTGGATATTGCAGGGAAACTGCAATTCATCAGATGTTAAAATTAGTACAATGACTTCTTCTGTGCAAATTCCGAATTTAACAACGATACAAAGTACAAAGTGAATAATTGTGGCCATGTGCTTTTGACAGATTACAATTATAAAAATTAAAATCAGATTGAATAAAAGAGATGTATTTCTTAAAAGTTCAGATTTTGTATGTACTTTTCGTGAATACAATTACAATAAAGGTAAGTAAAAGGTTTTCCTTGGTCAGTATCAAATTTCCTGTATTAAATAAAGCACTCAAAGTACACGCAGAATTGATTGTAATACCGTTGCGACTGCTGGTGATGACAATGATGGTGATGATGATGATCCCGATCATGATCATAATGAACAAAGCAACAATAAAGCGATTAATTCAAGCCAACTTTAATAACTTTTTTCAAACAAAGTATTAAACTAAACAATATCTTAATTTTTTTACGTCAGGAAATAAATCGCCTGTAATTGTGCGTCTTTATCATTATGAAATTGCGTAAAATCAACTGAATAAATTAGTAATTATACGGATTATATTTTGTTAGGACAGTAAGTTTTTAGAACATGCCATGAACTTCATGGAAGCAATAATATAAAAACAAACATCATTGAAACAGAAATATTTTAATTTTCAGTCATCGGGTCATTGTTGGATGGTGAAACTTTGCCACCATTTAATGCCATAAATATTGCAGTTGGAAGTATTAAAAGTAGAGAAATCCGTTTCTAGTGACTTTTTTTCATCTCTGGAAGGTACAGTGTGTTATCGTCAAACAGTCTGTACCTCAGTGGTTGTTCATTTTTGTATCCGAATGTAGTTTTCTTGCACAAAACAGTGAAATGTTTTGGTATGATATTATTTATAAATTTTTGGCGCATGTGAAAGTGCACTTAGATTCAATGTCCAAAAATGATTTGGTGAATATTCTCTTATAAATGATGATGAGTGATTTGTTAATTCTTTCAAGCCACGAACACCTGAAATATTTCCATCTCATATATGCTAACTCTTGCTTCCATGTGGAGAAAATATACAACAAACGTCTAACTGTATCGATGTTGATAATGAACACATTCCTAGTTAATTGTTTGTCAGTGACTCTATAATTTAGTTTTTTAACACCATATATTCCATGTGTTTCATCACTGGTAGTATTGGTGTCATCGCAATGGATAACCAGTTCAATACTTTATATGAATGATGCAAAAGCTGCATTTTAAAATTAATTTTGTAATAAGCATAATTTTTTACCTCTAAAACTACCCTGCAACCCTGAAAATTGTGTTTACTTAAATGGTAATCCCACTTTTATAGTGCGTAAAAAATATGTTCAGAACGAAATATGACCTGAAGATATATTCAGTTAATTTTCTTAGTTCTCATTGTGAATGTTCACCGTATATGCATTTATTTATGTAGGATCATTTTGTAAATGAATGTTATTTCTCACCTTTACTTCTTGTAGTTTCTGATTTTGCAGTATTGTTTATGTTATTTATTGTACGCTTAGTAATATACGAATGAAATAAATATATCAATCAATCAATTCAACTACGAACGTCAATCAATTCAAATTTGAAAACTATACTCAATATATACTATTTCTTGGCTGAAAAACTACTACGCAGTCAATATTTCCAAGAATATGATAATTTCTATGATCATTTTACAGCTTAAATGGGAATTCTTCCCTGAGGAAATTCAACTTAAGTGTCGATTTACACCTCACCCTACCCCACCATCGCCCACTCGGCTTTTTCAATGTTTATTACAGTAACCAATGGCCATAAAAATCTTGTTGACTAAAGATAATACATATACATTTTTTATTTTTTAGTTCGCGATGACATTAGGGCAACCTGGGATGTTTCTGCGAGACAAAAATATGTCTCAGATGTATGGAGCAGTAATTTGCTGAAAAATCATACATTCTGTTTGCCGAAAATTTTTCTCCGCAAAAAGGAAACCGCAATCTATTCGGAGCACATGAGATATTTCTACGATTGGGTGGACCTTTGGATTGGATAATATGTTATGATATAATTATTTCGAAATATTTTATTAAACATCACTGTGCCAAAATTGTCAAAACTGGAGTTCTGCAGGTTTGGGGGATTTAGCCAAACAATGTGATGTATTGTGTTACATTTATCAGTGCATTCACAACCACGAGATAATCCTATGGATCATACCTAGATTTTATGCCGATTGCTGACATTCGGACCACTTCGGCTATTTACGAAACAAGAATTGACCGGGAAGTTGCGAATGAAAAAATAGTTCATTGTATTCACAGCTTCTCCATTACTCCTTATTTCATAAAGAACCGTAGTGGTCCAAATGGCAACAATCGTCATACGTTCTAATAATGATCTGTGGGCTTGATTCCGGCAACAAGTTCGATGCATTCGCAACTACTAGGTCAATCTTGTTTCGTATATAACCGAGTTGGTTTACATCATTAATTCCATTAATTCTGTTGCTTTGCAATTGTTTATTATGTATTTATTTTACTCTGGCTATTAATGTCTACTCCAGACACCACAAAAAGTAAATCCCCCCCCCCATATTGATAGTCACACTAAGTAATCCTGGATTCCCTCAAATGCACAGGCTACCGTAAACGTAAGCTGTGTTGTCTCAGATTTCATATTCCACATGTCAGTGGCCATAGAAACCTTACATTAGTAAAACTGTGTTCTGTCTGCTGTCAGCATATAAGATTATATTGGCACAGACAGCTTAACTATTGCCGACAAGAATTTTAATTTGCCAGTTCTCTCTAATAGACTTTTCCAACATGACAATCAACCTTATTAGGCTTACCCTTATCACGTTACTAACAACCAGTGGATGCCTGGCTTGGTGCGGATAGTCATACTTGGTTACAGATGGAACATCGTGTGGAAATTGTCCCCACAAATAGCACTATAATATACACATATAAAACAATTATCAGTTAATATAACTTAGAAACTAAAGCTTTGATTTCGCTCAAGTCTGAGATATATCAAATGCATACATAAAGCGACAAGTAGAAACGTTTTGCATATTTAAGTATGCGTGGGCGGGGCTTATTTCAGAAAGGTATAATGTCTCACCATTAACTCAAATTCCAAAAGAAAAATATTGTTTCAGTGCTTCATTGAATGATACATTATCAAATTACTTTATGCTACTGACCTCCAATGTAATTCTTAAGAATGACTGCCTTCCCAAGAACCAGCCTCTGAGTGGTTCTCAGAAGACAAAAAATTATATTCTACCATAACTACTTTTATGACATTTTCGCTTTCGATGTATCAGCCATACGAAGTTACGACGACTAATAAAAAGGAGTTTAAAAAGCAATCAGCAGTTCAACAAGGATGCTATGATGTACTTCTTCCATTAATAAATATGTAAAACTAAGAAACTAATAATAAAATGACCAATAATCTAATGACGGACTGAAATGGTAAGCGTGTACTTGCTGGAGCGTTCACACAGTCGACATCACAACATATTCCACAGCTACTGTTGCAAAACACGAATTCATCTTGCCTCTTATGTTCTTACTTTGACGCCATGATGAAAAGTGATCACATGTATTAACTGTGCAAGGAATGAAATTATTTGGACGACTTCACATTCTTCCCAGGTAAGTTTAGGTTAGTGGGCGGTAGCATATTCTACTAGTTGGTTACATCTGGTGGAATAGGTGAAAATAAATTACCTTACGGTTTAAAACAAGGTGTGAATAGCTAACACATAACGGTCAATCTCGTGTTGTAGTGAATAAATGACATAACAGCACCCCTCAACAGTTAAATTAACAATAACAGGTGACATTTCAGTTCCCAAACTTCGCTTGTTAATCCCTCCTTCAGGCGGTATTTAATGCCTTACGGCCAATCAGATATCGGTAGGGAGTATCTTCCCTCCACATCAGCTAAATTAAGACTGAAGATGGCAATATTTTCCCATTGATAATGACATATTGGCCTTTAAACTGTCTTGAGTATTAGGAGACATTTTGGTTTTCTTTCTTTCCTTCTTTCATTTTGGGGTGGAGGTTGCTGGATAAAATGAGTAACGTTGGATCTACAACACTCTACCGTCTCATGTCGAAGACCATTGTTTTCTCAAGTTTGAATAAAAAATTCCATAGAAAAATTAACTCATCATGTGCGTAGGTGCAATTATCTGTAATAGTACATGTACGCGTGTGTTTGATTCTCAGCTCGGCCAGTGTGGGTACGTGAGAAAGCTAATCTGATTAAAATCAGATCTCCGCTGTCCTACGTACGACAATGAAGTTGATTGTAATCAGATTGGTGAGAAAGCTAGTCAGAAGCTTCCTGTGGTTCGGTGGTTTCTTCCGATGTTTTTTCGGGTTGTTCCTCCGCCAAATATGTTGATTGTCATACATCAGTATATAATCTGCCAAAAAATGGCATTAAACCTGTAACAAGCAACATACATAAGTGGTATAAAACAAGTTCACGTCGATACAAGACAATAAATAATGCCTAACACATTTAGTGATGTCGGCTAGAGACTGTTGTTTCCCCTATTTCGAATGACCTCTAGGCTATGGTTGTTTTCAAATGAAGGTCTTTTAAATGCCCTAATAACACAAACAATTATCCTTTGATCAAGCCGAGGATTCTAAGCTCACACTTGAATGGATTTTCTTGGTTTGCTTTTAGTGCGATTTATAAGTATGTAGTTCTAAGCCGCACACCAAAATTTATTTACTACGAAAAAGTAACAAAATACACATCCACATATTGATTCTAATCTTAAATTACTACACGCTTACACGAGAGAAAGAATTAATTTTATCGAGAAATTTCAGAGGGCCATTTTACCAATGAAATCCAGCGAATACGATTCTCGGCTCGGCTAACGTGAGCATGTATGCCTGCACTTAATAACTGAGTAATTACTCAGTTTGAGGACTACCTTGCTAGTACATATTCCACAAAATCAAACAAATAAACACCAAACTCAAAAAAATTTATCAACATTGCAGTAAATGCAAATAGCACATTACCTGTGTTACGTACCTCTGACACCGAAGAAGGACGGACAATTTAAATTTAAAATAGCTCCGAGAGCCCAGTTAGCAATGCCGACCCTCTAGATGTATAAAAGACTCAAGGTGAAAGATATAACAATTTAATAAATATCAATGTATTCAACTATTTCATAGACAATTTCTCAACCATAATTCTTTGACAAATCCAAACAATGACCTAATCACAGTTGCCAATTACTATCCTCATATGAAACTAAAGTCTTAAGAGAGTGTTTCCCTTCAGTATTGATTCTGTTACTCATCTGTCCGCCACTCGTTTCCCTCTTTTGGTTCTTCCGGTACCCTCGACTCTATGCTCTCCTTGCGCTTCCAGAACTCTCTCCCACGTTTCCTTCCGGTACTTCGCCTCCACGCAAACTTCTCACGTCACAATAGACCTCTCATGTGTTCTCAACGTACCTTCTTTCCCTTCGATTCTCGGGTGTCGCCTCTCGCTTCCACCCGGAAAGTTACTTGTGGAATTAAAAGGGACATATAATCGTGTCTCCTTGCTCTAACCTCAAGAGAATTAACCACACTCACACAGACCTTTCATCAAAATAATGGCGAATAAATTATCAGGTCAACTCAAACACTCAAATCTAAATATTCCATACACGCCTGGTTGTACAATAATAATAACAATATTATCAAATACTTCTGATACACGCATACTCATCCCTAATTGTTAACTTCTCGATACAATAAACTATCATCCTCGACAACGATCATACGCATTTCCTACCCTACAAATTATTAACGACACATAAAATATATAAATACCTAATTATATGTGCACAAGTCAAACAATGACTAACTCTGCCTAACTTATAATCTTTACACACACACACACACACACACACACACACACACACACGTAAAGCAAGTACAAGTTCTAACACAATTTCAATTTCAGTCATGCATTACGATGCAACATAGTAAATTACACAATCCAACAATCCACATACATTAATCTTGCATGTTAATAATTCAGGTATACATTGAAGATTCCATTTCTAATAAATTAAATGTACATAATAACGTATCAATCTTACAACCCAACTTAGGAGAGTAAGACAAATTCGGGTGAAGATATGTTACCTCAGAAGTCATTTGTTCCAAATCCAAACTAGAATTTCACAAGAATCCCCCCCCCCCCTTTTACGAGTGCACAACTTATGCTCCCGGAGTACACCTAATGGCTCTCAACTTCGTTACGATCTTCTACTTACGAACTCTACTCGCACATAGAATTTCCTTTGAATTAAACCATGAACAGGTCGTTGCGTAATGCTTACACAACAGCCATCCAGTTTCTTTGTCCAGAATCGGGCCTATAGTCGAAGTCTTGCATAATGCATATTGACATTATCCTGGTGTTTTTAACTACGAATTAACTGTGAGTAAATAGGTGGATACATGAACCACGCATCATCAGCAAATTTTTCCCACAACGTGACAACCTGGTTTTGCTGCAATACAAACGTATGTTTAAAAAGACAGACAAAAAGAAGAGTCATTCGCTATCTCCTCAAACCTATCACAGGTTGGTTATTAATTATTTAGTTTGAATTTATAATCCAGAAAAGGTTATTAAATCAAAGAAGAAAAATAGCTACACAAATGCTTTTTTGATAATAATATGCGGTTATCCTCCCCCCTCCCCTCACTTTATGGTAAATGAACTAGTAATGGGAAAATCGAAAAGGCATCCTGGACCTAACTTACCACAACATTGCAAGCATCGTGTCTTTTATTTGCACTGAACATATTAGGATTCATCAGATGAGTTCATATGCTGAAAATTCATGCCACAAAAACTGGACATGACATCTTGTCACTTATGCTACTCCGGTAAGATTCACTTAAAAGAAAGTGTGACAGAGTTACAAAAAAAACTCTGATGATGATACAGCACGCATGAGACACCAAGGATTGAATTCTAGTAGTATTCTACAGATTAGGCTATTGTAGAAATACCGAAGAATTCTACGTGCTGTGAGTTCAATAGTGTCGCGAAAATCGATTACGATGAAAGCAATCCTTAACACCATGTATTATCAGCGTTGCTAATAATATATGAACAAGCATAAATCACAAAATTCCATTTGTGTTGTTACTACTCATGTTGAATCTTTCGACACCTGTGATTTACAGTATAGAGGAGTTAAGTTTTACATCTGTAGTACATATACCAAGCACTGATAGAAGAGTCACGAAAAGCTAAACATTTTGGTATCCTGGTGGTAATTTCGAAAACAGGTCTCTTTTTTATATAACTCACAGCACTCGGTAAAAACTAAGCTGAAACTTTGCACGCTGATTTCAATGTGATAATTGCTATAAAACTTTGTTGTTTATTTGAGACGTTAAAAATTGAAAAATGATGGGGGTAAATATTTGCGCTGAGTACAGATGGAAGTTATGAAAGCAATGACGGGTTATTAAATATTGCCGTATTAAAAATATCAAGTTATTTGCGTCAAAGTGAAGAATACCTAATCTAACACATATTAAGAGATTTTAACATCCATTTCGGATATTTTGGTTTTTTACTTCCCTTAAACTCGATCATATGTTTTTCTATATCATACGCGAGATTTTTTCTCTGCGCAAGAACATTGCATTAAAAATAACTCTTAAAAAAACAAACACAAACAAACACACAATCAAGCAGGCATTGGATGTCAGTTTCTGTCATGTTCGTCCGTACATCACAGAGCCTTAAATGGAATACTGTTTGTTAACTCCTTTCGTGCATTGTTTGAGCTTAATTGAATCGATTGCCAGTCATAATGTGTGTGTATGTATGTATGTATGTGTGTGTGTGTGTATGTATGTATGTATGTATGTATGTATGTATGTATGTATGTAATGTGTGTGTGTACGCATGCATGCATGCATGTAAGAATGTATGTATGGATGTGTCTAGGTATGTATGTAAGTATACATGAATGAAAGTATTCAAATATATGGGTAAAAGGTAGAAGAATATCCTAGAAATGGAAACTTTGGACGAAAATATACAAATGTTGTCCAGTAAGAGAGTAAACTCGCGTATAAAAAATTAGCATGCTGAAGAAAATGCAAACGTCGTGTGAAAATTGGTATTATTTACATTTGACTAGTAACTTTAAAAAAAATATCGTGTTCGCTTTCCCTCACAACACTGGGAGTCTAACAGTCGTAAATACCATGCATGGTCGTCAAACTAAAATGGGTCAACTGAGCTATTCTAATCTACAAACATTTTGCCAGATATCAAGTTCATATTCATTTGTTTTTCTGTACACCAATTATAGTCCTTCTGCTGCCAAACATAAATTCTTGCTATGTTTGGTCTTCTATCAAGGCAAAGTTTTCCACTCAGTTACCCGACAGGATGTGACTTAGAGTGTCATCAAAAAGACAGAAAAGCCAGTGTGAGTCTAATATGTCTATTGTGTCCATTATTTACTAAAACATAATATTTTTTCCTCGTTTAGGGCTTGGCAGAAAAGAAGTATATACTTGACTATGTCTGCAGCTAATATTTTACAAAGTTTACAATTATACCTTTCATCAGAGGAAATTGAACACATTTTTAAATGTGCAATATTGGCCAAAGGCCAAGTCATATCAGGTGAATATTTTTCGACTTCCAGACAGCGGTGGTTGAAGATCAGTGTATAATATAAAAACTCAGGTCTCGAGTCAAGTTCTGATTTTCACAATCTCTCTTCGAAACAGTGAACTGTTGTTTCAATATTCCTCTTCCAAATAGGTTTCAGCACATAATATAGGGTATTCAGGTACAAGTGGATATAAGTGTCTAAGTTGGTAATGCACACAACCGCGGTATTTATCTTTAACAAAACCAATACTCCCATGTATCAGGAAATCGCGAATTCTTCTGTTAAACACAATATTCCATGCTAATGAATATTTGCTCAACAGATTTTTTTTTTTTTAATAGAAAGCTAATTTTATTTAATTTGCATATCCCTTAATTTACCCCAATCGAAGAAAGCTTATTGTTGATTCGTTACGTGAGAGCTTATCAAGACCTTTGATTTTCTTGCAGCTTTTCTTTGACAAACTATTAGTTTGACCACAATTCGCACCCATACAGTATAGGGGGCAATATTTTTGTCAAGATCTTAGCACTGTTAACTGGTTTTATACTATCATTTCCCATATCAATACCCACAGTGGAATCAAATGCCGAGCTTCCTTTCCCACAAGCATTTTTCATGGTAACATTTATTGAAAGGTTTAAGGAAAGAGTAATTCCGGCATGTTTTCTTGGCGAAACAAGAAGAATCTACTTATCTCCGAACGTGAACGAGGTTTCTTGCGGGACTCTTTACTTTGAAAATATTGCTTTTATCAACATTGTACTGCAGTAAGCATTTAGTTGAAAAGATTTCGAAGCCGAATACCCACTCCATTAAATGAAGAGGATAGCTACTACACAACTAGCTCTCCGTTCCTTCTTCGGTATTTGAATCCGAATATTCTTCACAGTATTCCTAATTTTATTAGCATAAGATTCGCTGAAATGATCGTCTAGTCTTTCATCTCCAAAATTCTCAAACTGCTGCCGCTACGCGTCACGAATCAAAGAAGGGCCCGAATTAGGGTTCCACTACTTTTAGTTCAAATACGTCTTGTCTTTGACCCTTCGCTACAGAGAACTTGAAATAAGATGTTAAGTCAGTGCATGAATCCCTTCGCGGGACTCGTAAAAACTCCGATCATAGAGTCACAAAGACTGGTATGAAACAGGAATAAAAAATATGTTTAAGAAACATATTTATACTAATTTCACTTGAGCTAAAACACGATAGAATGAACAGGATGTTGGTTAGTTCAAATGAAAGATTCCAACAAATTCGTAATCAAGTTTAGGTGCTGAACTTAAGTTTTAATAAACGTTTTGTTTACCATTTACAATAATGATAAAAATCAGGAAAGCGAAATATGACAATAGTCATATAGGTCCAGTCTCAACACTCAATCACGGACAAGCAACAAAATATTAATTAAATATACATAACAACTGTTACTCTTGTATACATGTGTTCAAACAGATGTAACTCTCAGAGTGACAGAGACTTACGAATCATTCAGAGCTTATCGACGAGGGCAATCTACACTATATCTATTGTCTGAAAAAAAAAACTATGCTATCGTGCAAATATAGCGACCATGTTATTAAAGAAATTCCCGTTTATTTTGGAACGCCAACATGTTGGTAGTTTTAGGGACCTCTGGCGACAATTAGAAATTATAAATGAATGAGTTTTGCGCATTTGTAATGCCCTTTATGCTTGTCATTTTAATAATCTCAGGCTGGTGTACGAATACTATACTAAGGGATGGTTTAGCCCAACCAGACCGATGTGTGGGTTTGTAGCGTGTACACATATAAATGAAGCTGATTGTTAAACTCCTGTTGGACAAGTAAAGTCATTCGTAAATAAATCTACTGTGACTGTGTTTTGTTTGTGGAGTTTCAAAAGCGGATTAAACCTTTGAGGTAAGATCCCACAGGTGTCCTATTTTGTTAGGATTACTATTAGTAATATTATCAAAATATTTGGTTATTTTGAATTATTTGAATTGTGCAAAATTAAAATATCTTTGTGCTTTTGCTTTTGGAAAGTGGGCAATCCTTTTAAGCCAAAGGATGGCAGCAGTAGCAAAGAGCAACAAGCCCCAAGGAGGGAGAATAACCAGTTATTTTCCCACGGAACTAAAGATGACTGATCAAGGAAGACTTTTGCTAGCTTACAGAAGGCCTGGAGTCCAGGTAATAGATCTCACCAACTTTTCGGAAGGAGAAAGACCTAGACCAGCGGAGCTCCTGCAAGGTCTAGTTGCAATGGGTGTCAAGCCGTATATGATCCAAGGGCTGCAGAACGGAGGAAGAGGTCTATACTATATCTTCCCACAAAATGAAAAGCTACTATTTAAGAATGGCCAGAATTTTGAAATAAAAGGCAAAGAGGCAAAGGTGTACAGCCCGCCCCCCCCCCCCATAAAACAATTAGGGGAGAAGAATATAGAGCTACACATATCAGGACTGCCAATAGAAGTCCCAAATGAAGAACTACTGGGAAAGATGGAGAAAAAATTTGGAATAAAAGCCATAAGCCACCAGATGGCAACTTACTGGGGATTCCCCAAAATTTTGACGGGGGTCAGGTTGATAACCTTGACGGAAACCGAAGCGAGGAAAATACCAACATCTTTCTACGTGATGGGTTTCAAAATCCAAACCTGGTACAAAGGTTGCCAGTTTCACCGACCCTGCTATACGTGTGGAAATGTGGGGCATTTACAAAGGGACTGCCAGGTGCAGACCACAGAAGCACAGAACGGTTATGCAGCAATAGCAGCGGGAAAGAAGGGACAGATGGAAATAGCTGCAGTTCCCAACCCAAAAGAGACAGACAAACCAATAGAGGTAGATGAAATGGAAAACATAGAGATAGAGAAAGAAATCCAAAAAACGACAAATGAGGAGAATGGGGCAAAGCAGATGACAATAGAAACAAACGAATCAGCAAACACAACATACAACACGACGTATAACACCACAGACGATTCGGAAAAATGGCAAGACGCGAGCCAAACCAGTTCTGCGGAAAAGAAGAAAGCGAAAGCCAGAGCAAGGAGACTGCAGAAGCAGAAAGTAATGAAAATCAAGGAGAAAAACCAGAATGAGAAAAAGAAAACCTTCTACGTAGCGGACAACTCAATGCCAAATGAGAACAAAACAATAGAAGAGTCCCTGATATTGGAATCACCACCAAAAGGGGACATGGGGAAAGAGTCAATAACACCAATTTTGGTCCAAAAGAGAAAGAGGTCAGCTTCGACTCCAAGGACGCCGTCGGAGCCAGAAGTCATTGAACTACTTAAGGAAGCAAGGGAATCGCAAAGGGCAATAT
>JAECUM010018958.1:0-54553 GCA_016617855.1 Megalonaias nervosa
GAGCACATGTCCAAGAAACCCGAAATATTTAACGAACTAGGCCGCTAAAGAATAATGAAGATGTTGTGAAATGTGTTGCTTCTTTCTCTATTAACTTGAAAGATTATGCAACAGAACCATACAAGAAGCGTTCTGACAAGGTAGCATCTACAAACTGGGTTCGGTGGGTACATCAAGAGAGGTTTCGAAAGGCTGCAGCAACAGGCGAATACGAGAAGGAATTTAGCGATGATGTCAAGAATTATAAAACTCGATTAGCGAGACCGCATCCCGAAAAAGTCTCTGTTGAAGATATTAGCAAAGCGCAAAATTTGTTTATTGTTAATTGCTCAACTACAGACCATCAGCGGGCCCATGAACATGTGAACATGTTGTAAACACTCGTGGGGTTAGTTCTCTAGTTCTCGCTAACAACAACACGTCAGAAGTGATCAAAGAGGTCGCGTCAATTTGTCAACAGTAGTGTACCGACGACATCAAGGCCGCTGAAACGTTTAAGCGCATTAATGTATGCACTCATAAAGGCAAGAATGACGTATATTATACCGATGATGAGTTTTGAGGCACTTCACGTGTTACGCGAGATCAAACTGGCCTAATATTCGATCGCGGCCGTATGGGGCTTCAACATAAACAAGCGGTCGAGAATGTACCTGGAATGTTTTTAGACCTCCAACGGGCGCGTACGTGATTTGCTCAGTCAGAGAAGAGATCCGACGGAGGATTTCATTGGTTACTAGGCGCAATTCTAAAATCTATATACACGAACACGAGCTCATACTCGGCTCTGCCTTCTCGATTGAATCTCCATAATACGTGGTTGACATCGCACAGTTGTCGCTGATAACAGTTCTTGGTTGTTCTGAAGATATTAATAAGATTCCCGAAAACAAAAGAATTCTGCGTGCAGGACTTGACGGTACCAGTCACAATATCGTACCAGACATTGTCCGGATCAGGTTAATTTAACATGTGACAATTTCAGTAGCAGTTACCATGCCTCAGCATCGACAAAGCAAGAGTCGCAGGGTTATATAGTATTCGGATTCGCCCTGAATGTGGCCTTGCGTGATTTGATATAGATTATCATTTGAAACCTTCCTTCGACAAGTAATTCGGGACCACCCCACTGATGTTGACAACGACGCAGGCGCAACAGTTTGAAGCAGTCGGACGTCATCGTATCTCATAACTCTTAATTTGTTTGCGGCCGGGATCTCCGCGATGAAACACGACGGCGGAATATTTCCATTTTTCGCGGCCATTCCAGCGTTGTAACCTCACCCGCAATAGCTATGAAAAGGCGGAGGACGTAAGTCTTTATCTGTCCAGTTGGAGCCAAAGGTTCCCAAGTGGAAGCGGTCTTCGATTATTGCCTCGCCGTTGACGGAAATGCAAGCACGTCCACTGACCAGTTATAATTTACTTGCGATGACAAAGTCAGTCAAACATTTCAGAGGTGCTTTATGCCGGATGAACTTGCATATAAGATCCCCCGCACATGGGAAACCGGCATCGTTATCATGGATTTAAAAGCAGGACCTGGAATGCATTGAATTGCATATGTGGCAGTGCTTCGACACCTATTGCAAATTGATTTGTACGGGCCTGCACCGCTTTGTGAAGTTGTCAGTTATTTACCCCGGGGCGCTAGTGTTCCTTCAACAAAGACCTCTGTTTTACTTAATGCTATCGTGCAAGCTCAGATAGACGGCCCATTTGCGAACATCCTGCACTGCATGCACTTGTAGGAAGCAAAGCTTCCTCAAGCCCAACCCCGCAAGCACTTCTTATTTTGCACTTAGACACTACGCCTGTTGACATTTACAGTGGAAATGCGCAAAGACCCGACGCGGTGCTGAGGATTTACCCACCAAAGCCGACTTGACTGAGTTTAATTGTCGGGTTATTGTTGATGTCCACCCGGAAGAACTTGCTATTTTCCAAGATCAAACTGGAAATCTGCAAAACTCCAAGGTGGACATTCAGGAGATTGCATTGAATCATTGAGCAACGATCGCGAAACATTTAGCCGAAATCACTCATAACCATTGAATCAATGACGATTGTTTGTCTTGCAATTTATAATAAATTACATTATGCTACTGAGGCAATACAATACATGGATCCAAAGATCGCCGAGGTGTCCTCACCACTATGCATAGTAACGTCATAGAACTGATCAACAGAATCTCCACCGTCAAACGAAAGAAAAAAATCTGACTTCTTAACACATGTCCGACTGACGTTCAGGGTTACTGTCGGGGATTACTTTGATAGACCTCAAATCTTAAAGGCACGAAAGTCTGATTCGTATTTGTTCATATTATACGGATATAGAGGTGAGGGTGATATAATAATTTTTTGGTACATGATGACCGACGTTTAATATACCAAGTCCCGACTATGTTCAGGGATATTTCACATATGTAACATCGATATAATTAGTCACCAGAGATGAAACTCAGCTCGAAGGGCTCAACATCTTTCCAAATGGGTATTGTGTTTAAGATTTATCATTATATATACGAGATGGATTCTGAACAGCCACGATATGATGATCTTACCGAATTTTCAGATGAGGGGGTGGATCGGGTAACATCAAATGGCAACATTGGTGGTGATTTTGTGCCGCATGCTGATGAATATCTGCCAAAGTCCAAGATTAGCAGACGCTCATATACACTCAAATTTAATCAACGTTATTATCTTTTTATTCGTTTCGTTAATGAAATATAACATAACTTTAACCGACTTTTGTATTCCTTGGCTACTATCGCATTACTGCAAACTGAACTGTATGTCAAAGGATCTTGTTATGGACTCAAGTACCCATGTCAGTCGACGGGGGAACACGTTACCCAACACCGTTTATTCTGGAAGTAGGACTTCGGCCCAAACGAATTAATATCAGGGTAGGCGTCTTTCATTGTAGGACTTTCCTTTACTTCTGATTTCAATGAGTATTTTTTTATATTCCAAAATTCCTTTTTCGAATCTTCTTTCTGTAGTTCACGCTGATAAACGACCCTTTGATCTCGTCTCCTTTGTATTCTTTGAGACCATATACGGGCAATCCCTCTCTGCGTAACCATGGATATATTGTAAATATCTCACATGTCCAGTGCTTGTCATGCTCACAAATGAACGGATTCTCAAATGCGTAATACCTACTTAGAATCTGAATTTGTTGTTGTCTTTTCCCGCTTGTTTGCTAACTCTTAATTTATGTCTAGAGAAGTATATAGTCTGCCACAATTCTTGCTCATCATTTTTAAAGTCAGCTAGTGGCATAGCAATAGTTCTATACATTGCGTGGATAAATTAAACAGATAAGTAGAAAAACAACACATCTCCATCCCCAGGAAGAATGATCCCACAGACCAAAAGTAAATATAAACCGTAACATAACAGATAAAAGGCAAAAGATGTTGATAAAAAAATATAAAAAAAAATAAAAAAAAAAAAAACTCACTTAAAAAGACTAAATTAAGATAAAGGCAAAAAACGCACAATACTTATAATGCAATAATTATATGTTTCCAAATAAACTGAACTCTTTTATAAACTCCATTTGCTTATCTCTTAGAATACCACAGAACTCGCCCCATGGGAAACACGTTGTCGTGCGTCAGTGGCTGAGTGGTCTTAAACGCTGAATCTCTCATTAAAGCGTATACAGCCTTTTGACGGAGACCAAAATCCTTGGTTCCAGCCAAGCAAATAGCGTGTGGTGAAACGTCTGAGGGGTCCGCCTTCCCTCCGATGGCAAGGTGGTTTCCTCCTGGAAATTCGGTTTCCTCCACCTCACAAAGGCGGTCTTCTCTCATTTCCTTATTTACTGTAGGAATTTGTGGTAAGTTGTAAATATAGATCCCTAAACATCTTACAAGCATTATCAAGGGCGTAGAGTGTCGAGTTGATCACTACACCCCAAAAGCTGAGATGCTCAAATAAGTAGAGAAGGAGTCTACAAAGCATACATACAAGCACGCACGCTCGCACGCACGTACATACGTACGTCCATACATACATACATACATACATACATACTTCGCTGCCACTGGATGACTCTTACAACATGCACATCTGTATGCGATCGTGATGAGAGGTATTTTGTAAGGATTATTAACAACCTTCTACTTTTTGTCAACACAACTCCACCATTAATGATTGTTTTTTTTTTTCCTCCATGCCTTTTCAAAGTACTGGTTTCCAACTTTGAAGCATCATTTTGGAATATACTAAAGACATACAAACAGACTGAATGGGTAAGAGATATATGAAAACAAGAAACAGACCACAAAGCAGCTGAGGAAATTATTCTCCTTTGATGTAGAGTAATCTTCTGTACTAATAAGTGTCCATTTGAATTAAGTACGTTCTTCCGCCCTTAAATCTTGGTCAGTAAAGATTTTATCCGGACACTGCCCCTCTGTAAACTCAAATTAGAGTTGCTTACGGAGCAGATGACGACTTGAGTAGTTAATATTATAATTATATGAAATAGTGGAACACTTTAGAGAAATGCGCTTACAAAGCAGACTGTTATCGGTAGCATACTGATAGTTCTATGCATCGTATAGCTGTATCAGTGAGCAAAACTGTGAAGGTCGAAAATATGTTTAAATATAAACTATCTGTAAATTTTACGTTTTACTGTATTCGTCTTGCGCAAATATGTGTTGAATCCCCTTTACTTTGAGCGCGTATTTAACAACCTAGACTCTAAATTGCTGACCCTTATCCGATCTACTCCTTCTTGTTTTTCGTCCTTCTGGAAATGTTTTGTCAAGGCATGTGCTGCAGGCGCCCATTTCTTATCCCTCACTTTCTGCAACCTAAAGAAAACGTCCACGACTGTTAAAAGGTATGCGCATCCTTTGTTGTAAGTGGTGAATTTGACTATATCCATGGGGCCAGCAGACCATTCATTATTTTCCCTGAAACAACAATACTAGTTCTGTTTGGTGGTCTTCTGGCATGCTCTTTCTGGGTTGAACAGCCCCTACTTTTGTAACCATTTTCTACTTCTGTATCTGTTGATGACGCATTTATGACCACTGTGTTCCTACTAGTAAATTTTCTCCGGTCCCCAAAACTAGATTGATTTGAAGCGTGGTAATAAATTTACTAAAGAAAATCTTCCTAAGCAGGCATGCTGCTTGCATATTTGATTATAAAAGGAATTAACATGTAAGACTTTGTTGTGAAGCTTTACTCATCTTTTGTTCTCATTTTTCACATCCTCCTCTTCCTACTTTTCGTCTTCAAAATCATCCTCTTCGATATTTGCTTAATTTGTTGCTTTTTAATCTTTATAGTTCTCCATCACATCTTTAATTTATTGTACTGCCTATAATTGTGGATTATTGGTATAGATAAATATAAAAACTTGGCATTCATTTTTTTTCTGCCATGTCTTTTTCGACTCGCCCCCAGTCTCGTTTTCTTCCATGCCAGGATTTACTTATCAATTTCTTTTATTTGTTGACACTTCTTTATTTTTTCTCCCTTTATCATACACAATTCGAGATGCTGTATTATCTTCAACGTCCTCCCCATAATCATCCTTTCCTTCTTCCGTTATTGACCTCGGGAAGAAATAATTACTTTGCTTTTTTAATTAGTCCTTGCACTTAACTTCTAAATTTTCCTTTTAAATGAAGAATCTTCTTTAAGATGATGGAGGTGTTCTTGGCAAATTTAAGTAGCATTAGTGGAAAGAATGGCTACTTCACCATATTTTCTTTAGACTTTATGTGGTTTAGCGCTCGTATTTGTATGTCTACATTCACTGATAGTGGAAAAAAATATAATTCAAAATCTTTTATGTCGTGGAATTTTGGAAGGCACGATGGTTTAATTATGTTGTATTTATGCCACTGAATAGAGATATGAAAAGATCATGCTTACGTCAGATTCAAGGTTGACGCAGATAGCTTAAATTTACATTAAGTTGACACGTTTTATGAAGGTTCCAAAGGCACGACGGAATCAATCTTCATTTCATTCCGTTCAAAAGAGGATTGATTATTTTTTAAAAAAAAAGAAAAATGTTACCTTCGCCCCAGTGCTCGGAATACGTTGGACTGACAAAATATTTTGAGAACAAGAAATATAAAATCTCGATGGTACATTACTGCGCAAAAATAAGTAAGACCAATTCTAACTTTAAATTAATTGATCATCAACAAGCAATGACGAAACCGTAGAATAAATTAATTGGGTCCTAATTGACGTATTGATCGGTCACGAGGTGAGATGAATAATTAAATCTGACTTATCTAGATCAATACTTGTGGCGGTTTTATTACTAATACAATCATTCATACACACTATAAGGCATTTTGCCATCGTTTCCACCAGCATGTGAAATATTTGACTGAAGAGTGATACATAAATAAAATTACTTCTTTTCATACATGCATACATACCAGGGGCATAGCCAGATATTCTGCCTCCTCCTTGGAAAGCTTAATTATGACACCCCCTCCCAATCAAAAAAGTAATTTGATGTGAATTTTGGCCCCCTCCCTGCTCGCCATCACCCACTCCCATAGAGTTGCGATGGTTGCCTGCGCGGTTGCTACGCCTCTGAATACATACATACATACATACATACATACATACATACATACAATAACAAACAAAAGTCCAATAAATTACACAGTTGAAATGTTTAATTAAGGACAGAAACTCCTATACATGCCTGGAAATATATAGTAATTTTGGAATTATATACAAACATCTAAACAGCCGAATATATATGAAAATAACTTGTCAGCATTAAATAGGTGATTCATATATACGCGCTGGTTAAATGTCATGTGCATGATATGTTTATACAACTGCTTTCAACTTCGCACGTCCGTAGCACGTGTTTTTAAAATCCGTTTTCAATCATGTACAAAGATATACGTGTAATTTGTTAGATCTTCTAGCTGTTTTAGTTTGACTTTTAAATAGTTACTACATGCATATTTAGTTGTGTTTTACATCAACAAAGACCACAGCCAGTAAATTTGTATTCTTTCCCTTAGAATAGTTTTCAAATATAACAAACAGTTCGAAATAAGTTTTAAGTAGGCACTTTGAAAGTCGACAATGAGAGCAGGAGTTCGCAAAAAAAACCCCCCAAAAAACATTAACGATTTGACGTGTGAAAGACTAAATAGCCACATTATTTTACATATTGCCTATGTCTGTAAATAGCAATATGCATGGCATACATTGTCACTGGTGAATTGCCTACGGCTATACAATAGCAATACACAGGGTATATGTTGCCAATGCTGAATTGCCGAAGGCTATACAATAGCAATACGCAGGGTATACATTGCCAATGTTGAATTGACTACGGATACAATAGCAATACGCGGTGTGCATATTACCAATGCTCAATATCGCTCTTTAAAGAAGGTATAGGGACTTTTTATGATTAAGAACAACACCTGTACCATTCCTGTTGTATTGGACCAAGATCTAAGGTCCGAAATGAAGGACAAAGTCATATCTAAAACGTGAGCGATGAAATGTTAAGGATAAATAAACGTAAATAAGTATTCTCTGGCCAGAAGTGAAGTTTAGTGTTCATATCTATTGGTAGACACAATAACAAATTCCTCTGTCGAGTTAGTAATGATTAAGGACCAAGAGAAATATTTACAATTATAATGTCTCGACTCTTCGTTCACCGCGGATCACTGTGGTTGCTGTACATTTATGCTGATAGATTGGTTTGATGTTTTACGGCACAGGAACACAAGTACGTTATTTAGTGCCGAGGCAATTGGAGAAAGTGTCTTGCCCAAGAATACACTACAGCAGCTGACCTTTATCCACGACTGAGGGTAGGAGTTGAGGCTAAATTTTTAATACCATATAGGCTAAACATGTGTACTAAGTCTGAGTTATGGATGCAGCCTTGCTTCTGACCTTGGAAGTTTATATATATATATATATATATATATATATATATATATATATATATATATATATATATATATATATATATATAGTTTGCTATGTCACGGTACAACTAGTATTTTCAATCTAATGCAGATTTTTACAATCGCAACAATTAAACAATTTGTGTACCTATTTTTGACAATTTTTTGAGAGTAAAGAGTGGGTGTCTTATCGTCGACGTAAAATGGCACTGCTTATCCATATATAGGTCCAATTACAACTTCATTTCTTTTATATGCTTGCGACTAATGACTACACGAAAAAATAAACTTTTAACAAAATTGTAACCAATTAAGAGGGCTGACATAAAGTTGGAAATTCATATAATAGCACTGGTTCATGAAAAGAGTAGGGGCTGAAATACATGAAGATGTAAGAGCAATTTTACTGTTCAGGTATAACACCTTTCCTCCAAGGGTGTTTGGATTATGACCATAAACTGTCTTGGGTATATGTAAAGATTTCAGTATCCTGGGTATATGTAGAGATTTCTGTATCCTAGGAATATGAAGAGATTTCAGTATCTTTGGTATATTTAGAGATTTCATTATCATTGGTATATGTAAATATTTCAGTATCTTGGGTATATGTAGAGATTGCAGTATCCTGTGTATATGTAGAGATTTCAGTATACTGGGTACATGTAGAGATTATAGTATCCTGGGTATATGTAGCTAATTTTGCAAGTTTGACATTAGTATCACTCTAGAAAAAAGTATAATTCGTGATGTCTCTACAGTTGTATCGCAATACTGCCACTTTTAAACAATATCGTCTAGACAGTTTAAGCTGTGTGCCTGACCATTGTACATAGGTAATTTATCTCGCCTAAAATTTCATTGTTTTTGTGAGTATGTTTCCCCACTGAACATTGCCTGTTGACAGTTAATATTAATGTCGGGCAAACATGTATTGATTGAAATGCAATAATGCTAAAGACAGAACTGATTACGGTAAATATGCAACTCTGTTTTGCTTTGAAGCGGAAACGAATTTAAGTGGGACAGGGGATATCTCAATTATGTACGATAATATCCATCAAGGCATTTTTGGCCAAAATCGTTGCGCCAAATTTTGACGACGATACATCCAGCAATCTGACTGAAATCAAATCTTCACTGTCCTGTGTGAAGATCTGACAGCGACCGCTTAGGGGTTATGTTCAGGTGACCTTTGAGTTAGCCAGTGGAAATGCACTTTTCAGAAATTTGAAAGTGAATCAAATCGATAGACACACACTGATGCTCTTCAGCTATATTGCTCGGGCTTCCAAACGCGAAGATATAAGGCTTCGTCTGATTGGCTGATAAAATTAGCGAGTATGGTACTAACATAGGTCACCAGAACATGACCCCCTAAGCGGTCGCTCTCTGATCTTCACGTAGGACAGTGGAGATTTGGTTTTAATCAGATTGATACATCCATTGGCATACTGAAGGTAAATCGCGTTCGGGGCGACGATGACTGCCCGAACAGGTTCTGACGCCCCAGGATCACTGGCTCCCGGGGCTACCGCCCCGTCAGCCCCAGTTAGTACGCTACTGGATACATCGCAATGATAATATATGATAGCATCACCCAAGTGTCATCATGCATTTATGAAATGTTCTTACTCTTACGGTTATTTTGATATACAGCGACACGTGCCACTTTAACCATGCCCTTTCTGACGCTGTTGCCACAACAGTATTGCGTATGATATCTCGTTAACACTGCGGGAAACTCACAGAATAAATTTCTGGTGCTTACACTTTCGTCCAATATAAGTTTAGTACTGAATCAAAATTTGCTTTATTCGAACAGACGGTGAGATGCGAAATACTCTGCATGTCATTACTTAGTTCTGGTCAAACAGAAACTTAACGAGAGGATTGAAAGGTTTTACCAATTTTTTTTTTTTCTTTTTCATGGTTTTGTGCTTATTTAAGTGGTTTTTTTTCTTTTCTTTTCATATACTTCCAATTCAGAAACATTATTCTCTAGCAAGCACGAGGAGCATATCGCTTAAGTTTACCAAGACATATTATGACATTAAAGACGGACGCTATTTCCAAACACACACTTACAATACTTCCAATTCAGAAACATTATTCTCTAGCAAGCACGAGGAGCATATCGCTTAAGTTTACCAAGACATATTATGACATTAAAGAAGGACGCTATTTCCAAACACACACTTACAATTTTTACGAGTACTGATACATCGATTTTACAGCGACCCTGCTCCTATGCGGTGTCAGTATCGTAAACGTATTTCTAATAAGGTATCAATGTAAGAATCGCAAGGTTATATATAATTTCGGTATTCTTGGTGTATTTTATGCATAATTTCGGTAAGTAGCAGTATTTTATGAGGGCTTAACGTGCTCTAGTAATTTGCTATGCATATTTTCTATGCGTAGCAGCATTCGGTACTGTAGTAAGTTTCTATGCATAATTACAGCACTCCTGCTTAGGGTTTTCTAGCTGTACTTTATTCATAATTACAGTACTCTAGCTTTGGGTTTTCTAGCTGTATTTTATTCATAATTACAGTACTCTAGCTTAGGGTTTTCTACCTGTATTATATTCCTAATTACAGTACTGTAACTTAGGGTTGTTTACTTGTATTATATTCATAATTACAGTACTCTAACTTAGGGCTTTCTACCTGTATTATAGTCATATTACAGTACTGTAGCTTAGGGTTGTTTACTTGAATTATATTCATAATTACAATACTCTAGCTTAGGGCTTTCTACCTGTATTATATTCATAATGTCAATACTCTAGCTTAGGTTTATTTTAAACCTGTATTATATTCATAATTACCTTACTCTAGTTATGTTTTGGTAAATTCTTGTTATCAATGAATTATACTTTACAAATTAGGCGCTCTGATAAAAGAACATGCGATAACTTTGGGATATATTTACCTTTCAAAATTGGTGCATATTATTCTTCACGGCAACCGCGAATGCCGTTTCAAACTGTGAAAGAAAATATCCGTTATCCAACGTGAACCTCTTAAATATATTGCATTTATTCGCAGATACCTCTATTGTAATCAGAGAGAGAGAGAGAGAGAGAGAGAGAGAGAGAGAGAGAACCCTATTAGTCATTCCGTCTGTGATGAAGAAACAAGAACGATGTGGTACATGTCTACCACGTAGATAATGCGGTGTGATATTTAACATATATAAAAATAATTTCAGACTGATTCAACTTCCCTTTTGATGCAAAACTGGAGACCATGTGACATGTCGAATATGTTGTCATCAGCAAGTTGGCGTTATGCGTTATATATGATGACCCTTGTCATGTGATTCGTCACATGGCTTGATAACGGTTGAGTACCGCCCCTTGCGCTAACTGAACGATCGTGAAGTAGATTATATAGAAATTGAAGTTTGACCCCAAGGATTTCCCTGGGATATCCCGTCCGAAGAAAGAGTACAGAAGATCACAGACTGTGCCAGATAATGAGCGAGAGCTCCTCTAGCGAGTTTGAAGGTAAGTCACACTTTGTACTGGACCATGGGTTCACGTTGCTAATCATAGCAATAGACCGCCGAATTTATTCCGTTACACAACAAAATATGTATCGGAAATCTCGCAAAAGTAATATTATACAGAATGTAAATCTCGAAAAGTTAATTTATTTTGAATCATGTTTATCTGGCTTCGTATACAACGTATCTAATTTTGATATATCCCGAGTACATTCCTCTCTGATCTTGAACCCAGGGCCTCCTTTCCTAGGTGATAAAATAATGTAGGCTAAATTGTGGGCTGTTATCGATCATTTAAGTTGCATGGTCATGTTCCATATTGGAGGCATTATTGCCTATTGCACGTGCTTAGGAGGAATACGTTTCTGCATTATAAATCTCTCTCTCTCTCTCTCTCTCTCTCTCTCTCTCTCTCTCTCTCTCTCTCTCTCTCTGGGGCGCACTTTACACTTGCATGCAATGATCCAATAAATGCACTTTCTTTTTGTTGTTATTTTGCATATTTTATAAATAGGACAAATAGGTCATTCGTAGACTTTGAAAAAAAGATCCAAGTAAACTGCATGAACAAATATATCCCATGACATTGTCTCTTTGCCTGGATCTTTTTATTTCTATAGGCGAACAAAGCTTACAATACATACTAACAATGATAAAATGCAATGAGTGAAGTACTTAAATATATAATTTTTTTTTTTTAAAAAAAACAATCCAATAAATACATCGTTTTACGAAGTAAATAAATATTTTCTCCAAAAAGAGCTGCATTCATATGTCACAGCTGCAGAAAGAATAAAACCCAAATATTTACATTCCTTGCCATAACTGCAATTTACGTGATTCCACTCTCTCTCTCTCTCTCTCTCTCTCTCTCTCTCTCTATATATATATATATATATATATATATTCCCCTCTCTCTCTCTCTCTCTCTCTCTATATATATATATATACACACACACACACACACACACACACACACACACACATGCAATGGTATATCACGAAATGCGTTTTCTCAACAAGTAAATAAGAATACTTAAACAGCCCACAATACATATAAGTAATTTCAAAACTTGTTATTCCCGGACTGTGTATTAGCTTCTCTGTTTCAGTAAATTTCAATACATGATGCAGATTTCCCCGTCCGAAGTCGTTTTCGGAACTCGATCTTAATTAGTAGTTAGAATCAGTGAAGATTGCCGTTAGGTTTCAATGCTACCTTAAATCACAATCTGCTCTTATAAAAATATATATCACTGGGGGAAGAAAAAAAAACAACTCGGTCAACGTATCTCCTGGACTCTCAAGGACAACGACATGCACATGGTTCAATTCTGGGTTAACAGCTAGTGCGTCAGTCGGCTGTGTAATGCAGTCTTACTCAAGATCAGCTGGTAGTTGAGTGTAATCAGCTGATTGTGGCTAATTTTAGCCGCAATATGAACACGTAGTTTTCTGGGAGGGAAATATATTGTAATCGTTCTAAATGTGCCTGAACACTTGAGTTTTTCAAACATGATACGTAAATTATTACTTTATTTACTGTAGACAAGCCTAATATGAATTATAATTAGTGTGTGTGTTATATACATTTTATGGCCCTTATACGGTTAGATAAAGGCAATCCTTTAACCTGTCGCGCATTTTCACATCTTCATACATAGAAACAAGTCTAGAGGGCTGTGAAAATAAAAACCACATAAAACACAAAAAATGAGGTTACATCTAAAAAGACTCAACATGACCCTAAACGGCGATACATAGAAAATAGTTTAAGTTCATTGATTATACGTTATTTTTTGTTTACGTAATGAAAGTAATGTTACCCGCACATTCGTCATTCAGTCCGCCATACCTTCGTTAGGTTTTGCGTTTATGTCAGTTTTCAGGCACAATGGTAGTCATCCCTTTGCCATTAACACATTTCTAGTTTGCAAATGTTGTTTTGGTTTAAACGCCATTTTTCAGCGCATGATATACATGGCTGCCTGATGGAGGAAGCACCCAAGAAACTTCAGTAAGAACCACCGATCCACAGAAGCTACTGGCAAGCTTTCTCACATACCCATATTAGCCGAGCCCGAGCTTCGAATCCACGCGGACAGAGGTGAGTTGGCAGTAGTCGGTAAAGGCGTGCGCTGTAAACCACTCGGCCACCCTGGGTCCCCGATCTTGAGAATGTTTGTTATATTTATATGTGACGAGCTTCCAGTACTGTTGATTTTTCATCTCTGTACCCATCAAAGAGATATATATATATATATATATATTTGTTTCACACGTGATGCACAAGTTTAGTAAGGTCAAACCCCATTCAGACGAAGAGATTACAGAATTCTGAGTATGGTTTTGAGTATTGCTTATTTTTATTCCAAGAAATTCAGTGCCATAGAACTTTGAGTACGTGATTGAGTTTTAGATTTCGCTCTTAGCCAATCAAGATAGCATAGAAATTTAGGCAATCAAGATAGCATAGAAACTTGAAATTATTCTGACCATTAGTATTTGTTCTTGGTCCCAAGGAAAGCCAATTCCTTGAGATTGTCTACTTACACCAGAAACATTGTCCTTTCTAACTCAACCTTAAACACCCCATCCTGTAATGAATGATTTTAACCAAAGATCCAGCTGTCTTGGATATTGCACTTTGCTTGAGATTTTCAACAGAGGCTGGTTTCAGTCTTAATATGTTCTTTTGTAATGCAGTGAAAGAATTAAATGATTGCAACTGTCCATTCTATTTAACAAATTTGTCACACGTCTCTAGTCATTTTTTAAATACTCCCATTAGTCATGTCCTCCCCAAAGAACACATACAGTGAAACACAGAGACTCACAGAGTAAGAAAAGTTGATCAGTACATTTGAAATTGTCACATCATTGAGAAAGCATAAAGTGGAGTATGAAGGGGGAGATGGGGTGAGGTAATGGTAGGGTAGGGGGATACAATCAGATGTTAAACAAATATTCATGAAAGGGGGTGGGGACAATCTCCTTTTAAGTAAATGGTACATCCCTGACTGTATTGTTTATATGGAAGCAAAAAAAAATTAAATAGGGAATGGGGGGATATAAAACTCAGAAAATAATAATAATTTATGTAATGCCTACATCTCCAAATACCCTGGCTATTTATACAGTTATACAGGAAAAATCCACGTAGGAACAATCTCCCCGCCCCAATTAGTACAAAATGTCGAAATGCTCACTATTTTTAACACCCTCTCTCACCTGTTCGCGTTTTTTGTTCTTGTTGCTTGTGTTGATTACCTGCTGTTTCTGGAACACCCCCCCCCCAAAAACCCCAAATAGACTCCGTGCGCCTTCCTAGATATTGTAAGAGGCGCCCTCCAAAATACCGTACTCCTATATGTCGTAAGAGGCGCCCACTTGGATGTCTTAAAAGACAATGACTGGTGGTTACGCGTGTGCTGTGATGGTGTTACAACTGAGATTGTCTTGCACTTTTTAAATATTACGACTTGTACAGAAGAAACAAAAATGAACTTTTATTTTTTACGATTTTACCCTGTTTTGCATTTGTCTTTATTTTGCGCGCCTTTTTTAAAAAGTTTTGTAATATATTTACGTTTTATATTTGGTCTCATGTTGGACATTTACTTTGGTTGGAGGGCCTCACTTTCCATATTTTCTTAATTAGCTTTTTTTTTTCTCTTAGCTAGGTAGCCCAAACAAATGAACAAATACGTGAAGAAATGAGCATTACAAGAGTGCAAGATTATAAGATCAAATATAAAAAATACTTGCTTCATTCACAAAGTGACACTTTGTTTCGTATGTGGGCATTTTAGCCATAGTGAAACCAGGAAGTGAAATCCAATTGTTAGGTATAAATTATAAGAATGACGGATATTACTTTTAAATGAGAGTTTATTGTTTTAATGAAATGCAGCGAAAACGCGGTTATTTTTTTATAAATGCTGGTACTCTCGTATGCAAACAATACATAGTTTACAAACCACTAATATTTACCTATGAGGATCTGAGACAACAAAAATAGGTCTTCATTTAAAATTTAATTTACTTATGGTATCCGTGTGTGTGTTTTAGGGTCACACACACTCGCGCGCGTACACACACACACAGACACACAGACACACACACACACACATACATATATATATATATATATATATATATATATATATATATATATATATATATATATATATATATATATATATAAGCAGAGCAGTAAGCAGAACATCATAATTAAAATAACATATTTGACTACTCGCATATGGCACCATAATTAGCTGTGTACATTCATTGGGTAAATTTTTAAGACTTGTTCATCTATGATAAATCAAGATCCGTATTTCATTATTGTATAAAAAATAAGTTCAAGACTTTGCTGAATATTAGTAATCTTTACTAATAATTTCGCAATGGCCAATTTATTAAATTATAGGTTTGTCTCCTCCAGTCAAACGCCGTTAAGTTCGCGCAGGATTTCTCTTTGTCTGAAGCACACTGAACATGTGTACAGGCAATTTGTAAAGACAAAAACGCAGCCCAGACCGCCGCTCCATACAAGAGCAACAAGTGGTGGTTTCCTTGTGACAGAAAGGTTATGATCATTGTAAATGAGCCTTCACATAATCTCATGTAATGCACTTAGAGTTATATATTCACTCTTATCATTCAGACTTTGCTTTGTTATCATGTACAGCTTAAAAAATAAAAAAACTAGGACTATTTCAAAATGTTCAAAGAAGTTACTGAACTAGATTGTCATAGTATGTGTCACTGATATGATGGCTAGTAAAACAGGCACACTAGCACAACCACAGCAAAATATCACCGAGTAAAACTAAGTAGAAAATGACAAAATAAAAAAACCCTGCCAAAATCGCCAGGAAGACAAACCTAGTCGACCAATAGTTAATATACATAATGGGAAAATAGATAAGAGGTAGTGCCGATGCAGAGATAGTAAAATAAATAAATAAATAAATAAAAGACGTGGGGCAATTTTCTCAGGCATATATAAATAATCTGGTGAAAAGGAAAAAAAAAATATAATCAGTGCAGTTCTTTTTATTCAAAACAAATAAATAGTTGGCAGTCGCCATATCATCGTGTAAGTTTGTGCGTGCAAAACTTTTTTATTTGGTATTTTTCTCCAGTGCCCTTTTTACATACTGGTTACAAACTCCGGATTATCATTTAGGGCATATTGGAAGACATGCGTACGGTTTGGGGTATTTGAGTTTTGAATGGAGTACGGGCTATTCAAAAGACATACGTACGGTTTGGGGTATTTGAGTTTTTAATAGGGTACGGGCTATTCAAAAACATGCGTACGCTTTGGGGTATTTGAGTTTTGAACGGGGTACGGGATATTAAAAAGCAGTTGAGAAAATATGCTGCTTTCCTGCAGTGTAATGTAGTTAGAGGTTTTGTGGGTTTAATGCCATTTTTCCGCACACGATACAGAGTGATTGCGATTTACGCGATCTCAATTCACGCGAATTCGAAATAACGCGAGATGGGGAAAAATGCGATAGAAGATCGCTACTATTGAAATAACTGTCTCATACATATAGATTGTGCCGCCGTCGTATGCAAACATTACCCACAATGCCCAGCTCTTACGCCCCCACCATTCTGTTTATTGTGGTCTCCGTGCTGCGTACGTATGTACATGTACAAATTGTTTGTTACAATTTTGGAACGTTATTAGTGATGGCGTCTAAAAGACGAGCAAGTGGTAGTCCGAATAGACCAAGGAAGGCTATTTCTTTAGAAGTTAAACTTGAAGTAGTGAAAAGGTATGAAGCTGGTCAGAGTACCGCCATGATAAAGCATGATTTGAACCTTAGTGAAAGTACATGTAGAACAATACGTGCCAGTGCAGAAAAAATAAAAGCAAGTGTGAAAGCTGGAACCTCCTTTTCGAACCAGAAACGTTGTTTTTAGTTTATGTTTCCTATATTTTAAGTTCGTTTCCTTATGCTTTTTTTTAAAACTTTCATTATTTTTTTTAATTTTAATCTACTTTGCAGAAGCATCCCCTAATTTTAACATACTGAATTTATACGGAGAAAAGGATCTCAATTTACGCGAATCTCAATTATGCGTGCGCTTCAAAAACGTAACTCTCGCGTAAATCGTGATCACACTGTAGGCTGTACATGGCGGCCAATATATCTAGTGGAGGAAGAACTAGGGAACACCCGCAGAATGAACCACCGACCCACGGAAAGTTCTTGGCAATTCTTCTCCCATACTTACGTTGGCCGAGCTTGAGACTCGAACCCACGCCGACAGAGATGAGATGTCAGTGATCTGTAAAGGCGAGAGCCTTAAACCACTAGGCCACTTGGGGTCCCGCAGAGCAATACAGAATTATATACTAATAAGTGACTAGTTTGTATTAAGTACGTTCTTCCGCCCTTAAATCTTGGTCAGTGTGAAACTTTTTCCGGACACTTCCCCTCTGTAAACTCAAATTAGTTTTGTTTAACGATCAAATGTCGACTTAAGTGGATAAAATAATCATATGAATAGTGGAACACTTTAGGAAAATGCACGTACAGTGCAGACTCCAATATCAAACCCAGTGACGATTTTTGTAGGGTGGGTGAGGTGGGTAGCAGATTTTGGCGACTGGGATTGTATTATTTTGTTTCTTATATTGGATCTATTCAGTACTGTTTTTCAGGTAGATAAATTTTATATTAGGCACAGGCAGCTCCGGGTGGCCGAGTGGTCTAAGGCGCTTGTCCTTACCGATCACCGACGTCTCACCTGTCTGCGTGGGTTCGTGTCTCAGGCTCGGCCAGCCCAGCATGGGTATGTGAGAAAGCCTGCCAGTAGCTTCCCGTGAGTAGGTGGTTATACTGGCCGCCATGTATAGCTATCACGTGCTGAAAAATGGCTTTAATCCCCGAACAGGAACAATATGTTGGGCACAACTGGATTGCTAATGTGGCTGGGACTGGGACTGTACATACTCAACACTGCTTCATCAAGCTTCAGTTAATTATAGATGGGCTACATAAAATTGCATGTGCCACGCTGACCTTTCCACCAGTTTGTTTACATTGTGATTTGCGTGCTTGGCGAACAACGTACTAAAATTGTTAATTGTGTTTACTTTTCTTTATTGTGAGAGTCACAAAAATCAAGCAATGTATTTATCTCCATCTAAGAATTTCTTTTCCAAAGAAATGCGTTTTTAAGCCGAGCTCTTCTTCTATATGGAAGTTCATAGAAAATAAAAAGTTTATGCCCCTCTCCCCCGCCTCAAATCACACATGCATTTTTCATATCTGAAGGTTATTTCTGACACAAAGTGATGCTCACAATGCAGATGTAAGTCCTTTCCCTATGATAATTTTTGACAAATACCGTATACTAAACAGCTTGATGAAAATCAAAATAGCTGCCATCCAGGCCATTTTGTACAAATATTCTACTTGCCTCGAATCCTAAGATGTCGGAAGCTATGACTGTCTAGCTCTGCTTTCTAGCTGACTCTTGATATTTCTACTGTATAGATCCTGTGCAAGACTGATAGCACTAGTCATTTTGAAAAATGGGAACCAATCAAGAAATGGGTAAAGATAAAATTTAGTCTATATGGGTTTGACGGGCCATGATCAGTTGATAATGAAAAGTAAAATTTTTGAGAACGTATCCTTTTTGTAACTTATAGAATTAGAGACAATTTTTTATTGGTGCGATTTCACACATTTTACAAACTTTTCTTTGCAACACTCATTGCTGAAATTAGCGCCTGATTCTTTGTGTATAGCATGGAAAATACATGTAGATAAAAAATATGCCAAGGCTGATATGATGTTCTCCACACAGAACTTGCATCAAAGATGGCATTACTGAGAAATATAGGTTTCATCATGAGCATTGAGAAGTTTAAAGTTATTAAAGTTTTATTATTAGTGTGTTTCCATAGGTTTACCGTGGGAGTTGAATTAGTACAGTGAGTTCTGCGGTAAATGAAGGAGGTTTAAATGCCTCACAATACAGCCGAAACGTCTAATTCACAAATATATTCTTTTCTTTAATTATTTCAATAGTAATGTCACACTAAAGCTTTACGTTAAAATAAATTTCCAGTGGAAAATTTAAGAAAATATCCAATGCCAACTATAAGTAGCGTTTGCCCCGGTATTGGAAAAGTATAAGTGTTGATCTAGGGGATGCGAGCAGTCATTTCAGTATAGTAAATTTTTAGTAAATTTTTACAAAAGGTTCAAGCATTTTATTCCGCTACGCGGAACTTAACATATCAACATTTGTTGAAAAAGTAAGAACATCATTGTCACCCATACATGTTTGCATATATTTCAATAATACTATTTTACCTGGCTGTGGGACAAATTCAGAAAAGAGCACTCTCCTCATCTTCTCTATCTACAAGCTTAATGCCGAAAGTTTCCTTTTACCGCGTCCTACCCCATTTTCACCCTCATTTTGTTCTTTTTTTTTTTTCTCTATTCTCAATATGTACTTATACTCACAATCAGCTGGTTGTGACGTGAAATTGGTTGGATTGTGTTTTGGCGCATTTTCCAAAGGTGTCTCTTCCAGCCAAGAATCAGTGAAATAAAAATATGATTTTGTTCTCGATTGAAAAAGTGGACATCATCTTAATTCAGTACGTAAATTTCAGAATAAAACAGCTGCCCCCATATTCCACACAATGACGTCATCTCCTACCTCCTTTAACGCCAATGTCGGCAACGCTTTTAAATTTGTAATAGAAAAAAGAAAAACCTTCTTGAAAATTTAATTTGTTATAAGAATAAGAATAATATCCCCAAATTATGAAACTATTTTGGTCACATATTTGCAAGTCAATATTTTGTTAGCTTCCACTGTGCATATTGAAATCTAAAATAAGGAATGAATTTGGGAAATACTCTTCTTAGGAGTAGGCATATTTAGGTTAGAAGGCCAATTCGAAATATTAATGCTCTTTGCCCCTGTGCCAGCATTAGGTAATACTAAAAATAATAACACGTAACCAGCCAACCAAGGACACCATCGATGAGCTTCTCAACGCAAAGGTGGTGGAAATGGGAACTATTTCCCCTTGTAGACTTAAAGAAGGAACAGCTGAATGCAATTAAAGCACATATGGAGGGACTGGATATGACTCAACCTGCCTGTCGGATTTGGAAAGGGATGAGTTGTTCTCTTGTTACCCACGAATAACTATCTGTAAGTCTCGGGGGGGTTTTTTTATAAAGGGGTAGGGATATTTTGAATGTTTAAGATTTCTTTCAGGTTTTCACAGCATGCTAACCATCTAAATGACGTTTTAGGGAGAAACCTTGTACACTCTAAGTTCTAAAATTCAGTCGCTTGAAAAAGCATTATGTCTAAACAAGCACATAATGGAATCATTTGTGTAAGGGATATTAAAATAAGGAGATCTGGAACACAGGGTTGAGGATGAGATCCATGGCTGCAATTCACATTGACTACGAAACTGTCAATTTCAGATTCAAACTTTATGCACTACAAATAATTATTTAACCCAAGTTTTGTCAAAACCCACCCTCGCCAGAACGTAAGCACCCAAAACACATTAAAAATTGGTACAAGCGTACCCACTCTTCGGTCAGATCACACCCAAAAGCAGGTGATACTAAAATCATATCAGCAAAAGAATGTTTTTTTGATGCCTAGTTGGCACTAAATGAAAATGGTGCCTATCTGACACCTACTACTGCCACCATGACAGCCATCTTGAAATTTTGTTTAATACTACTAATCCTCCAAAATGGAACGTGATATCAGCACAGGACTGGTATGATATGTAGTTGACCTTGAATGAAAATGGTGCCGATCTGACCTCAGATATACGTGATATAGATACAGGACTGGTATGATAACTAGTTGACCTAGAATGAAAATGGTGTCGATCTGACCTCAAATATACGTGATATCGACACAGGACTGGTATGATATCTGGTTGACCTTGAATGACAGTGGTGCCGATCTGACCTCAAATATGGCTGCCACAATGAACATTTTGAAAATTTTGTTACTAATTCTCCTATTCACCAAAGGTCTTCAGATGGTATGCAGTTTGAAAATGGCGCTGATCTGACCTCAGATATGGTCGCCACATGAACATTTAGAAACTCTTGTCACTTGTTCTCATTTTCACCAAAAGCTTTCCAATGCTGTCTAATTTGTCGTAAATGAAAACGGTGCCGATCTGACTTCAGGTAGTGTTGCCACAATGAACATATTGAAAATATTGTCAATTAATCATGCTTTTTACCAAATGTCTTCTAATGCTGTTCTGTTTGTCCTAAATGAAAGTGGCGACGATCTTTAATCCAGTATGGCTGCAACAATGGATAATTCTAAACTCTCATCGCTAAAGAATATCAAAGACAGTTTTAACACCACCAACATGTTTGTCTTATCTTGAATTCCTGGAAATTCTTTTCGGACAGTAGATGGTCAGTCCCATGGAGGGACTCTTGTTATCTTACCTGTCTCTTGTTATCTCACCTGACCATAAGGTCAAGGAAGCTTAGGGTATGGCTCAGCGTCCGTCATCCAGCGTGCGTCGTGCGTCCGTCCTTCAGCAACTGCTAGTTACCACTCTGGAGTCCATATTTTTTATCCGATTTAAATCAAGGTTGGAATGTGGGTTTATATGATAAAATCTCAGACGAGTTCAATAAAGAGATAAATCCACGCATATGAGAGAGAGAGAGAGAGAGAGAGAGAGAGAGAGAGAGAGAGAGAGAGATTCCATTTAGTCTCATTTACTTTTTCCTAATTCACCTGAAACATACATATTTCCCTGTTAGAACTCAAAATATTTTGAAATGATTTTACAGTTTCGTTCATTTTTGAATGCTAATTTTTAATATTTGTAATTTCTTTATATATATATATATATATATATATATATATATATATATATATATATATATATATATATATATATATATCTCCTTTTATGTATGTGTCTACCAGCATGTGTATTGTTGACTGTAGAACATTGTCAACTGGCTGCAAGATACATTTCTCGTTTAGTTTACAATTCTTCTAGCGGTGGCATGCTGTCCGTCGTATAAATTGCTGTTATTGAAGAAAATGGTGATATGTATTGTCGTTTCAGTATAAGGTCATCGTTGTAAATAAGGTCCTCGTTGTAAATAAGGGTATACAGCTAGTTTGGAGCATTAAATTCTAAACTTTCCTCTTTTTTGGTATTGGTCGCAGGTGTTGTCTCAGAAACTTTGGTTTGACTGAGATCAGTGCATCAGTCAAGTGCCGTTCAATATATCACGTTGTGATTGTTATGAATTTGAGTTTTGTTATTGGACAGGAATTAATGCTTTACTGGGTTGTCTGTTTGCTGTATCTATATTTATCTGCCTTTTGGTCAGCAGTAAACAAGTAGAACATTTACGTTCCTGTAGTTTTTAATGAAATGTAGGCTCTTTCAAAATGTAAACCTAGCCCCACCCAACCCCCACCCCTTCAAGATAATGTACACAAACAACACCAAATCAACAACTGTCTTATTCTTTGGTTTTTATTGACCGATGTTTAATTGGAACACGCTAGGACATTTCAACCAATGATCGCAAAAATCACATCGGATATTCTTTCTATTTTGCCAAACCAAAGATGCAAAGATGGAAACAAAGATTGTACCAAGACGCTCGACCAAGCGCGCATACAACAGATTCACCGAAGGATTGTATCGAACTGCCGCTTGCGATAGCTAAGGCGACTATGAATATGCAACGTACGTGTGGTTCCTCGGGATCCATTTGTACTACCGATGCAAAACAGAAAGATGGTCTTGGCCACAAATCGAGAACATTCACAAACAATCGTACCATCGTTGTAGCAAGATTGGGGGGCCCACAACATCGATTGGTCCCAGTCCTTTTTCATTTGGCCAACAAAACAAAATAACGTTTGCGAGCATTCTACATACGGTAATCCTTTTTCCTATGCGAGTCAAATGACTTCGACAATTTGAAGATCTGGAAGCAATCGTAGCGATACTTCCAAACTGATAAGATTTCGGGAAGCGAACAATAGGTTAAATACGAACTATTTGAAGATTTGGAAGCAATCGTAGTGATACATGTACTTCCAAATTAATCAGATTTTCAGGGAACGAACAACCGGCTAAATACGAGAATAGGTCTTAATACTGATAGATATGCGTTGAAAACAGTATTTCACAACGTTTGACCATCAATGAAATCCTTGTAATTTTAAGATATATTTTATTTTATGGTACAATTTTTTTTAAAAAAAATGGAATAAATCAGTTTCCATTGCTGCAAACTATTGCTTACCATTTTATTGGTGATGTCAAATCATCGAATCTTTGTAACGCCGTTGAGGTTATTATGACACAATAACAAGAAAGGGGCATGATGGCGGTTCAGAATGGCCTTTTTTATAGCATGCGATTGAAAAGGCCGAGCATGGTTTAAGTGACTCCTTACTGTGGCTTACCTGCACTTGATATGATTTTTCCCACCACCAACCCAACACTCAGACACCCCAGTCTTATACTGTAAACATGCTGGTAAATTGACACTTGAAGAAAGCCATACAACTTGATAACTTTATGACATTTAGATTGTATTACTGTGAGCTTTGTTCGCCTTGTCTTTGGTACAGAATCTTAAGATTCTGTATAGCATGCAGGAGAAAGAAACAAGAAAAAAATCCTTAGATTCTGTAACTTTCAGTGGCAGGAACACGGTTCGCTGACAACTGCATCACACATCTGGTGAGAATTGTATCACTCTCCATCTTAACGAAAGTATTGAATCTCTGTCCTTTTACCCCTGATGTGCTGTGCCCAATTGTCTGGTTCCCGTTGTATATGCTCTCTGCTACGTACTCGGCAGCACACCTGATCGGGAAAACTTCACAAGGTCCGACATTTTTCAAAACCGATCACTTCTTATTAGGGTTTGCGCATTACATCCAGGAATTTACATAACTCCAGAATTGAAGAGACTGTCAACGTACAAAACTACACAACTTCAAAAGCACGGGCTATTTTATATTTTTACAAAAACACATGTTAACACTTTTTTTTCGAAATTTGCTTTGATAAATTACAATCAAGAAATTTATTAGACTGACCTTAGCATGTCATGAAACTAAACATAGTAATCGTACCAAGTGTTTGGAACTAATTTGTTACTTTTAACAGACACGTCCTTTGAGCTGGGCGGCGTAGGGATAATATCCAAAATCGGATCGTAAATAGCCAGATAGCAGAGGCACATACTTAGCGGTAATGGTGAAGAGTTCTGATCCGGTGGCAGATTTTACTAGTTACCGGCCTATGATATTGACTTGCCAGTTTAGGCCGGGCACCACCGATGGAAAATATGGCAATGACTTATAAGGCAGCGCGTGAAAATACGAAAATAGAGGCAATTTTAGCGGGAAAAATTGTGAAACTGAAGGAAGATTGTTGTGATTTTACTGTATAGCCCAACTTGATGCAAGTTCAACACAACGATCGCTTTACAGTTTCAATTTATTTTGCATTTTAAAAGTTTTTAAGTATTAAAAGGTCCTGAAATACTCATCGTAATGGTGCCACGCCTTGTCTACCAAATCAGCTGACGCACTTTTAGAATTTGTTAATGAGAAACCAAATCCTTACACTTAAAGATCAAACATGAAAAAGGGGAGTAAATCTTCTACCACTAGAAAAGAAAAAGCCAAGTTATCTCCCACACATACGTATATATCTCGTTTAGTATCCAGGAAATGGCACTCGGCTCTGTTTGGGGTGAAGAAGCCAGATAGATTTTGTTTTTCAACAGATTTGTGAGCAGTCTGTTGACACAGTTGAGAAATAATAGATACTGAAAAGCGAGTATGCTTTGAATATGCTTTAAGTATACAATGGTTGAAATGACAGATATGCTTCTTTTATGAGACTAAATGTAATATACAATCCATGGGAGAAATTTAAACAACATTAGTAATCGTCTTGCACGTTGTTTTTAAGAGGACATCGAACTTATGTTTACTTTTCTACTGCACGACGAACCTTGTCTTGACTTCGTTTTGTTTTGCACATAGCATGATATGTGTCAAAGGTTTCTTTCTTACGCTGTAAAAGCATAGGAAATTTAAAAAAAACCACATTTTCAAAACTTTGTATGGCAAAAGATTATTTTGCTTTTCCTTGCGAAAGTACGTCATGCTTTTCCCTTATTCAGTGACTGCCTTTTTACGATGACTTTTGTCTAGTGCATGCGTGTTCGTTAATCGGAGTTTCGTTGACAACTCTGCCTTACTGCTGTATTTAAGCGAAGAGCAGATTCTGTGAACTCTTGCAGAAAATGCACATGAAACATGCGAATACAATTCATATTTTTATTTTGCTATCAAAAGAAGCAAATTTCCTCAATTGAATTGTTTGTAAAAAAAAAAAAAAAGGTCTCGTAAGGCAATGAGATAAACCTTTACAAAACTCCAGTGGAACATACCCGCTACAGCCATGATGCTCTCAAATAATAATAATAATAATAATAATAATAATAAAGACTTTATTTAGAGAAGGTAACTCAGTTAGTTATAGAAATAATCTACCTTGAGGCCTTGTAGCTGTTATGTACAATATATACAGTATATACAACACGATGTGATAAATTTGGCTAGACATTCAAGAATTAACTGATTTTAAAAATCAAAATATCAAGCCTGAAACATATACACAGGCATCTGTGAACTCATAAACATATATAAAATATAAAATATCATCCTGTATTGAAATATTCAACTGTGAAAAAAAAACAAAAAGACGCAAAAGTACAGAAAAGCAAGGAAATATTTATATTACAAGAACTGTTCAATTGTCTTAAGATTTCATCCATTCGATAACGAAAGAAGAAATGCTAGGAGGATACCTTATGTAGCTGGAAATGTTGTTCCATACCAGTTGGCCAGTATACTGAAAACTTTTTTTTTGTAATTTTCACTTCTAACGGACGTTAAATCTGGAGTACTATCGGCATCTCTTTGTTGAAAGATATTGCTTAGGTAGACAGGAATGTTTTTTCTGAACAATTTATGCATACATTTGGCCTGTCATGTATTGTTAAAATTTTTATATTATTCTTTGCGTCTTGGAAATTATTTATTCACTGGTCTGGAATTAAACGGCATACTCTCATTTGGAGTCTTAAAAGTTTTGTTATGTTTGAATTACAGATATTATCACAAATTACATTGCAGTAGTCCAGATATGGCTGAATATAACATTTATAAACGATGACCTAAACTGAAATGGAAAATATACTCTGATTTTCCTCAGAGACCAAAGATAAAAATTAACCCTTTTTAAATCGTGTTTATAGTGAATAGGCCAAGTAAGATTGTTATGTACAAATACAAGAAGAATTTTATCATGAGAGGTCATATTAAGGTTCACATTTGAAATAGAATTTGTAGTTCGTCTCTTTCTAGCCTTGCTCGTTTTTGTTTTGTTGCAGCTAGTCGGGTTTTTGTATTTTCTGCATTTATGAAGCAGCAGAGAGGTTGAACCCTACAAAGGTTAGGAGGGTCCGTTCGCAAAATTAAGGGTTCCTATAAAAGCTGAGAACAAAAGTCAACAACGTCAAACCGAAACCTCTAACCGAGCACATTTCCATACGGGTGGGAAACAAACCGCAATAACGAAATCATCCGGGTTAGCTCATTTTTTGTTACTCCCCATTGACGTATTTTTTTATTTTTTTTTTCATCATTTAGGCGCGTTCGTTGCGACGCGCACACACACTCGTTGTCGTTCAGTCTCTGTTGCTGTGTGTGTTTGACTTAATTAAATTATTATTGATATTATAATGGAATCTCACACATCTAAACTAGTTCGACAGCGACTAGAAGCAATTAAGAAATATCTCCCCGTCCGTGATTCTGTCAAAAAAAAATTACAATCGCGTCAGGAAGCTCAGGTGGAATTTGCAGAGGATACAGCAGAATTATTTAAACCGGTTACTAGAGCTACCGAAGGGGTTAGGAAACCTACCGAAGAAGTTACAGAAGCTACCAGAGGTCCTCTTCCCACGTTGCAGCAAACCGCGGTAGCAACTGGAAAAATAGCAGAAAGAACTAAGAAAACAAAAAGGATTCTAAGAGGACTTCCAGGTGAAATAGCTGATATTCAATCACAAGAAACACTTAGGGATATTGGCCAGCTTTATTCTGAAGAAGAACCACAACCTGAAGTTCAGCCTCCTCAACCAAAAGTAAGACAACCAGCAACAGGAAAATTTCGCAATGACGCGGTTACACTTATCAGGGGAAATGCAAATAATGCGATTAATGTTGCACTAGGTTTTGATAGAAAAAAAAAGTATTTAAAGCCTAATGTAACAATAGCAACAAAAAAAATTGGATTAAAACGATATTGAAAATTTATGCTGATGTACCAGCAGCTGCTCAAGTTGCTGATAATCATCCTGACCTTGAATTATTTAATCAAGCAATTCACGTAGAAGAAATTCGACGCAGAGAAGAATTAAACCGGATAAAACAAACTTTAGAAATGATAGAAGAAAAAGCACCACCAGAAACAAGTAAGAAAAAATCAAAGAAGAAGAAGAGAAAACAACCTCCTCCTACTCCTTCTCCAGAACCACAATGCTACACGCCATCTGACATCGAAGATGACAATTCTACCCCCGGTGCTACTGGAACCAGGTACCAGGGGAAATGGTCTTATTACTTCATGTCCCGATAACGTCCTTGTCGACGTGGACAGATTAGAAATTCTGATTGGCGGAAAACGAGCTGGTAATAATTCCCCAGAAATCATAAATGAAGCAGCTGATATTTGTTAGAGATTATTTACAGGCGGTATCATGGATATTAATGTTTATCGAACCCTCATCGATGAAATCGCCGATGATTACCGCAGTGATTGATCAGGTATACAATTAAATCAGTGACAAGAAAATAAGATGATTATACATAATACTCGCCGTGGACCGATGATGGTCAGGGTGATAAATTCGCGATTACCTACATATAATGCGCTCTACGGATATGGACTTGGTGATGTTGTTCAGGGTCTATTCAGAAGGACAGCCCCAAAAGCAATACCGATTGCAAAGCAACTGGGAATGAAAGCTATTGATGTTGTTCGTGATAAAGGAATTAGTACTGTTAGAGATGT
Source organism: Megalonaias nervosa (assembly GCA_016617855.1). Taxonomy (NCBI): domain Eukaryota; kingdom Metazoa; phylum Mollusca; class Bivalvia; order Unionida; family Unionidae; genus Megalonaias; species Megalonaias nervosa. Next base: position 28,666 of record JAECUM010018958.1, read on the forward strand.
TGCCGGTAAAGCATTCTCGGCAATCAAGGATAGACTAGCACGATTAATACGACGAAAACCTCAGCCAGTAAAATTACCCAGCACTGAGGTTATGCCTGCAAATGTAAGTAAAATAATAAATCAAGCTGCGAATCAAAAACTAGCAGAGTTGGCTGGTGTACCCATGTCAGAAAAGGAAAAAAATATAACCGCAAGTTTAATAGCAGGAAGTGGTCTTCGTGTTAGACGATAATAAATATAATATAATGTTCAAGCGTGTATCTGATCCCACACTCGACATGGGTGCGCCAGTTCTCAAGGATGAATCTGTGCGCGATTATCAATATTATTCTCATGACGCACGACAGCCAAATCAGCGTGGGCAAATTGAGCTGCAAGTTCAGGATACAGGCAGTTATTTCTTACCCGCGGAGGCATTTATCGAGGTCGAAGGTGAAATAATAAGAGAAAATAATGATAACTATGGCTCTGAAGTTAGAGTTGGTTTTGTCAACAACGGTATTATGGCATTGTTTGACAGCGCTACGTATATGATTGACGGAAAAAATATTGAATCGATTCAGAAAGACGTCGACGTTGCAACGACGATACTTGGTCTTGCAAGATACAGCGACGATTATTTAAGATCAGCTGGTCCGTCAGTGATGTTTGTAAAGGATACTTCTGACCACCCTGACAATAGACAGTACAATATAAGACGACCAAGAAACAACGCCGACAACGCTGACGCTGAAGTGTGGCCGGTGGTTCATGGTTCTAATCCAGAATTCAACTTAGGATTTGCAGCACGTCGAGCAATGCTGAAAGATGCGCGTAGATTATTTTCATGTGCAATTCCACTGACACATATCTTGGATTTTGTAGGAATGTTAGAAAGGTTATTTTTGGAGCTAAGCATACAGTTGTACTCGTACGAAAGGTTACAGATGATGATGCAATATGGCGACCTACTGGTGATGCTGGTAAAATAATAATAACAAAACTTTCATTGTGGATGCCAACAATGACTCCAACAATAACTGAAGAACAATGGCTACTCTCTTTTATGGACAGCGGTGGTAAATCGACATTATTATGGCTGACGATGACCACAGATAGTGTTCAAAATACAATCAATGGTTTATTCACATGGCAGATAGCATCACAGCAAGGTGTCTTTGTACCGCGACATATATTTATTTCGCTCCAAAATGCTGAACGAGTAAATTCACAAACACACAGTATAATGATAGTTGACCAACTTGGTGTCACAGAAGTTTCTTTGCGGATAAATGGACATCAGGAACCCTCCGAGGATATATTATTAAATTTTGATAACAATCATGTAGCACGTGCATATCATCGTTTAATGTCATTTATGGGACGTGATCAAAATGTTGATTCTGGTTTACAAATATCACAGCTAGATTTTACAGCACTGTATCCGATCTACTATTTTTCGCTGGAACATTAGATTTGTTTAGACAATCCGTCGTTGACATACATTTTCGAGCTGGCTTAAGTCGAGGAGCTATTGATAATTACAGAGCAATCGCTGTTATATTATCCGATAAAACAATGCTACTTGAAGGTGTTGGTGGACGAATGAGTCATTGATGCCCCAGTCGAAAACATGTAATTAGATCGTTCATGATATTGTGTTATATCATCAAGTTAATGTTACTCTGACTCCTGGTCAGATTAAAAAACTACAATTGGCGTCCAAAGATAACTGTTGAACATCAATAACACTCAAATACGGACAACTCGCAGGTGGTCCGAATAAACTATCGCTGACAGAACGTCAACTCAAACATCTCAACGACGCTAAAGAATCAATCACCGGTGTACGACTTAATCTTTCCGCGAGTGCTATCAGCGATGTTGTTAAAACCAGTGAATATTACCACTTCTTGCAGCTATACCAGCGTTGATAGCCGCGGCTGCACCCGCGGTTCCGAAAGCTGCTGCACTCGGCGCAGTTGGAACTGCCGCTGGAATGGCATTAAAGAAAGCAACAGGAAAAGGAATGAAAACTTCCCCCAAAAAAGGGAAAGGTCTAAGACTGCCAGGAACTCCTCGTTCATGGTACGGAAGGTCTAAGACTTCCCGGGACACTTCGTTAAACGCAAAGCGTCCCCTCCCCATGTCCAATTTTGATTTACTTGATGCTGCTGAGAGATTAAATATCAAAAACTTCAGAGGCGTTTTTATGCGCGATCAATTACCAAAACAACCAAATCGTGTTGAGACCGGTATCATTAATCTCGATAGAAGTTCTGATCCAGGTACTCATTGGGTTGCATATGCGATTGATCCACGTGGAATTGTTTATTTCGATTCGTATGGACTGGCACCACCGAAGGAATTTTTTAAATATGTCGACAACGGTGACAAAGTCACTGTAAACACTCCCGTATGGTATTCAACATTACCAACACAAAAAATAACCGATCCACCAATATGTGGTCGTGAATCACTCGCTGTACTCGATGCTATTTCAAATCAGCGACATCATCGCCAACAACGCCGCCTCATAAAATTGTAAGTGATTATACGAGTTCTGTTTTAAATAATCGTTAATCATATAAAGGATGATATTTATGGAAGATCCTCTCGTGTCACTGGCATTGGATTTGTCGAAATTCGCTACAAAAGATGAACTCGTCGAGATTATCGATTTGTCGGACTTTGACAGAGATGAAGTTGTCGTTTTTCAGGATAAATACGGCGTTGTAAAGACGAGTAACATTAAATGGATCGATATAATTCGTAGAGTTCTCAGTGCTACCACGGATAATATTCCAGTTTTTACTGACGGTGGTAGAATCAGACACTCAAATATATCATTTATAACTATCAGAGATGAAATTAAAAATAGTATTGCTGATCGTTTAAAATCCACCGCTGATACAATGACAGGTGAACTCAACATGAACGGAAATAAAATCGTTGTTTTAAGAGAACCAACAGGTGATGAAGATGCCGCAACAAAGAAATATGTGGATGATAAAGAGATGTCCATCGATGACGAATTAAATACACTACGGGCCGAGTATGACGTTCATGTAAATATGTTTTTAAATACTCGTAGAAATTTTCGAAAACTTAATAAAATCGCAGATGATTTCTTTGGAAGTCCAATGGTTGTCGACACAAAACTCTGAAATTAACACAAAACTAGTAGATGTTATTAGTGGAATTCCTAATATCGTTCAAAAAACTAATCTGATTAAAATTCCTCACGCAGCGACTAATGTCGCCGTCAACAATATCATATACACAGTATCATCAGGATCATCAACATGGTCACAGCAAAATAACACTATCAAATATACCGCGGAAGTCACTGGTGTGTATAGGCTGTCTGTGTTCAGCGCTGCAAAATTTAGGATATTTACCACGTATCCATGGCGTCATTCGACTGATAATTTTTTCTGGAACCGTGTCTATTGTATTAAATAAAGATGCCGAAGAAATATTTATACTGGAACCATCTGATAAAAAAATAACCGCAGCGTCTTACTGGTGGTGTCTGGAATTTCTCGCTGAAACGCCTCAGTTGATTACCTAATTTAATGACAACGTCATTAAGTATAACAATTTCACCAACATTGATGGTTTTGCCATTGTCAACGACGTTAGATCTGAACATCGTAAACAAATTCAAATACGAGCAAGCGTGTTTGTTACAGACCCAACTAGAAAACATCATTGACGAGTACAAAATAAAAATAAAAAAATACCGTAGACGTATCGTTCTTACTGATATAATTGTTTATTCTGCATCTGCGATCGTCGCTGGAACAGCAACTATAATCGGATCATTATCAGCCACATATATAATAGCACCAATAATAGGAATTTCCGTTGCAGTTATAACCGGTATTGCCGGTATTCTTAATATAATTGCAAAAAAAAAAAAGATATCTACGTGTGCGGTTGACAAATTACATGAATATCAGATGTTACTATCAGCGGCAACACACGCATACGCCAAATTATCATCACTGATATCGTCAGGTCTCAATGATGGAGTAATATCAGATCAAGAATTCGCGGAAATGATTAAGGTTTACTATGGCGATGGCGAAGTCATCAACAAAGTCAATTTACTTTCTGATTTAAAATTAAGTAAATAATAATAATGACTACACCGCAAGAACTCCTCCAACAAATCGTCACTAATACAACACCGTCAACCACGACAATGATATCAACGAGTTCAACTAATCCTGAATTCGATATTGTTTTTCCAACTGCGATTCCAAAGAAAGAAATCGCATTAGCACAATTGCGAGTATATCACAGTTGGCCAAATATTAGATCAAAGTCATTCGGTGGGTTACCAGCAAATAACTCATTAGTGTTTTCTTATAAAAATAAATCTGATGGAGCTCCAGATTGGTAAGTTGTTGGTATTCCTACGGGCAGTTATCAAATCGAACAGATCAAAGATGAGTTTCAGCGCAGAATTAAATCTATCACAGGAAAAGAATCTAAAATCGCTATTACTGTTCATGAACCAACATTATCAGCTATATCAACGCTGGATTACGCCGTAGATATATATCAATCATCGATCAGAACTGTATTAGGATGGCCAGAAGTTCCACCGGTTTATCAAGGACTTCCAGTACCGATCAAGGCTGATTTTATCACAGACAAAAAATATTTATGTCACTTCCAGAATACAGAAAAACTGGTACATGGCAGAATTTGGAAAATTTTAAACCCATTGACGCAGATAGTGATCCAGCGAAAGGTGTGATAAAATACAAACCCGATGGTACGGTAGATTCGTCCTATTATTTTTTTCATCCCTGATGCTGAGGCAGCAATGAACGAAAAATTACTTAAAAAATTTTCCGAACCCATTAAATCTGAATATAATCGTGTATTCGATCAACTACGACAATTACTGAATAACTACGTGCACGAGTATCCAAACTTATCTGAAACAACAAATTATTGCAACAATACAACATCTGAATCGAGTCATGTTTGATCTCTGGTATGTTGGTCGATTCGTCGTTGAAACAACGATTGCCACCAGTGATGATCCAGCCAGTTTCAAGATAGTAATATGACGGTTAAACGATTATTTCTCAGACACTACGCGATAACCGAAGAACAATTACCAACATTTATAATACCGTAATTTGACAATACTAAACTAAAGAAAAACATCAACGACATCATCGATGAAAATTTTCCAAAAATTATCGCCGCGCGGAGAAAAATATCCCCACCAGCGAATATTCTCCGACATAACAATGATCCCCACGCTGGAGGTCGTCATGTATCACCGGGTATAGTCAACATCACATCAACGATCGCAGTTAATTTGGTGTGTGACGCCATCGATGGAAGTTATCTCGTAGACGTTGAAAAATCCACCCTGGCACAACAAGGATATATTTTATATTCAATTACCCCCGAAGTACCCCTCGGGTTTTTAATTGTGTAAGTATCCGTTAATCCGGTTTATCTACGATGTCATAATCCGCTGTTATCACGGATACATTTTAGACTTACTGACCAGGCCGGATACTTACTTGACCTACGTCAGGAAGTTCTGGCAACAAGTTTGTATGTGAGATCGTGAGTTCGTAGAACTCCAAGATCGTCAACAATTAAAATTACACGAAAAAATATAATCAGTGACGAAATCATTGGGAATAATTGCAGAGATAGAAAAACTAACCCATGCACAACAATTGATGGTGTGTTATTATTGTCTAAACAAACTTCATAGTAAGATTATCGATGACGTCATCGATGTGGTAAAAAATTCTGAACTAATGGAAACAAAACAAAACAAAAAAAAAAAATAAATCTGAATCTGAATTTGAATCTGAATCTGAATCTGAATTTGATCCAGAATAAATATTATAATCATGAATCTGAATCAGAATTTGAATCAGAATATAATCTGAGTCAGAATAAATATTATATTTTTATCAGAATTTGAATCAGAATCAAAATAAATATCATAATCTGAATCAGAATCAAAATAAATATTATAATCTGTTTCTGCATGTTATGATCAGAATAAAAATAAATACTATTCTGCGTAAATATATTATAATCAGAATAAAAATAAATAAATAAAAAAATAGCAAAAGAGAGTACCTGACGAGCAAGTTGAATGACGTCGGATATATATCTTCGGGGTAATTGTTATATTTGTTTCTCACTGTAATTTTCCTTCTCATTGCAATTATTGGGTCCCTAGCGCGATAGGGGTAAAAACACCCCCTCGGCGAACTCCTGGTGTTTTGAGGTTCGGGGGTGCCAGGCGAGTTACACCTGGAATTAGTTGGTTTTTTTTACAATCTTACAATCACCCATACACAAGTATATATCATCATCAACTGCCCGCCAAAAAAATAGCAAAAGAGATTACCTGACGAGCAAGTCGAATGACGTCGGATATATATCTTCGGGGTAATTGTTATATTTGTTTCTCACTGTAATTTTCCTTCTCATTGCAAATATTGGGTCTCTAAGCGCGATAGGGGTAAAAACACCCCCTCGGCGAACCCCTGGTGTTTCGAGGTTCGGGGGTGCCAGGCGAGTTACACCTGGAATTAGTTTTTTTTTTTTACAATCTTACAATCACCCATACACAAGTATATATCATCATCAACTGCCCCTGATGAATAAAGATATATCTGATCGTATCAACGATGCCAAGAAGGAATTTCGCAACGATGGTGCAGTTCATACGTGGTCAACATTCAGAATCATATTGCTGAAAGGTGATATCGATGGTAGAATGAATGACGAGCAAGGAAGGAAAATTATTAACTGCCTTGATGATCAGCGATATATTATTCTAATAAAATTTATTATACAGACAGACGATGACGTTTGGATTATCCGTGACAAACGTGATCCTGTCTGCGTGATCGTTGGAAGCAGCATCGTCACGTTGAATAAAAATTCCAAACCAGGAACACTGACTGGTATTGACAAATCATATTAGGAACGAGCGTATCCTGCGACTGCAGTTGTTTACGCGCTATATCCGTTAAATGATAAAACTGACGTCGATGATCTCGCGCCGATGAACTGTCAATGACGACTTTGTCGTTGAATTGTGTAGCTGAGCGAGTTACAGAACATTTCGCAGCAGCAGTACGTGGAAACGGTTTAACGGATCATCGAAGTGATAAGATAAACACGTGGGTGGAGAGAGTTAAAGATACCGGAGCGTCTATCAGTGACGTTGCTGAGTTAGATAAAATATTAAGATTTCCGATTACGATGAAGACATTAACCGGAGAGATTTTATACAAACTGAAATACACAAAAATGGAACTCCGATAACAATCATTGATCATAACGCGCATGCATGGACGCCCGCGGTGATGATATTTCCGCGAGACAGAACAGTTAAATTTTACGACGGCGTTATATTTGATTTCATCAACGATATCAGTAAGAGTGACCCTGTATCCGTGTGGTTATTTCGAAGTTCCGATGATGGAAATTACGATCAGTTTATGCGGCCTAGCGGAGAAATTTATCGTGCAGAATCACTCCACGAAGAAATGAAAAATCTTGCTCTGAAATACACGAATGATAATGGCGGTGATGAAATCACTGTCGAACAATTACTGAATAACTGTTTTACCGTTCCATCAGTTGCTGCACACTTTGCACAAGAGAAAAATTCATGGAAATTTACAAGATCAGAATTTCTCGTTGATGCACAGCTAAGCTGCGTCGAATACGGACACGGCAGATTATGGAATACTCGAAACAATCACAGCGACGTTATATCAGTTGATATCGTAGCGTGTTATCCTGGAAGTTTTCTTGGATACGGAGAGTGTTCTGAATACTTTAAAAGATTTGGTCATCCACGAGACGAGATGACAAGAGTTGCGATAAATGGACCTTTGCCAGATGTTGATCTGACTGGATTCGCCTGCGTGGATTCATTCGAGTTTGCACGGGGCTTCATCCGATTGTTTATGCGTGGTTTGGAAGATATTTCTCAGAAAAACACTGGGCTTCTATTGTGTTGTTACGATACATGCTTGATGTAAAAATATTAATATCGTTGAAAGTAAGTGGCGCGATAATATCGTATCGTCCGCAGAAACAAGTTTGGTTGCCAGAACCAGATAAATTCGATGTAGAAAGTGATATCAGAGAAAAATTTCCCAATCTTGACGAGGATGAAGTCGTTAAACTCGTCAATATTGTATCCGGATACAACAAAGAAAATAATTAGAAAGTTGCAAAGGACCTCGGCAGAAAAATAATTGTTAAGTTTACTCAGGGTGGTGCGTATGATCATAAACGAACGTGTATCAGGTTGATCTTGGACGATGCAGAACTCGATTTTATAATTGCTGATACAACGGAGAAAGGTACGTTTGTGAACCGAAATGATGCTTGGTTGTCGAACGGAACTAAATTAGGTACAATTGTGAGTTATATTGATGGTGAGTCGCCGCAATTTACTCATTTAAGATCTTCGATGCTCGCGTACGTTTCAATAAACTTATTATCGATGATAAACAGATTTGTTGATACCGCGGTTAGAGTTGCAACAGATTCATTTTATATAAATAAAAAATATTTGGATTTGCTAGATACATTGCTTGGCACTGGTGAATGGGGATCATGGAGAATAAAACGAGAAAACATATTTAGTTATTCTGAATCCGCAGACGTTGAAATTGCGGAAGAGTGTTACAAGAATAACAAATACCAGGATCGACAGCGCCATCTGTGTATGATCCTGTAGCCAGGCATAAAACCGTTTATCCTAATGGGTGTGGTTGTTCTGGTAAAACAACACGCGCGATTGAATTATTTAGAAGTTCAGATATGATTGTGCTGACGCCCACACACAGACTCGCCAGAGAAATGAACGAATGAGGGGTAAAATCACAGACGTATCATAGTTTTTTTTTATGGTGCGGAGACGCATGGACTCCTGAACGAATGGGTGAGAAATATATTCCCAAGATTATTATCTGGGACGAAATTTGTACAGTGTCGTTGGAAGTATTAAAAATGTTTCTTACGTGGCTGTTAACAAAAAATACAGCTGTGATAATGTGTGGCGATCATGGTCAACCACCACCATTTGTTGGACAATCTCCACACGAATGGTTAAAAACGTTTGCAGATTATTACGAAGAAATAAATGATGATCATAGAGCTATTGATGAACCGCTGAAAGAATGTAAAAAGTTAATCAGACTGCAGCCAGATAGAATACAATGTGAAATAATGCATGGAGCAATTCCAGAAACTACTATGAATGATTTTTGAAATTTATGGAGGCCAGTTGATTTGATAGTTGCAAGTTGATAGAGATACACTGCAAGAGAAATTATTTCTGTTACACAAGGAAAGATTTTCAGATCTACCTGTACCACTGTGTTATCGACCAGCAGATACATGAAAACAAAATAACGAAGCTGAAATTTCAGGAACTAATGAGAAACAAAAACTTGTACTTAATGATATTGTTTTAGTTCCTGTCAGTGCTGTTACGAGCGCGTCAACGATGGATAAATCTCCATGGACGTTAGGATACGCTATAACGATTCACTCATCACAAGGATTAACTATTTCTGATACAAATATTTGGATTATTGATGATCGTATCGAATGTCAAATTTAGTTTATCTTGCGGTATCTCGAGTCAGAAGAATATCTCAACTGGGCCGGGTTATCATAGACAATGATAATATAATTGCTGACATCGTCAACGATGACGTTGTCAAGAAAAAATTACCTGGATATCGACAATCTGACAAAAAATAAATAACCGCGATTTTGATCTCGACGTTGAATTTATTATGACACTGAAACAACAACAGAATAATCACTGTACAAGTTGTAACTGTAATATGTTGTGGCAGTATTCGAATAATAATCCAAGACAGTTTACCGTGGATAGAATTAATAGTAGTCTTGGTCACACACACGAAAATGTAATGCTGACCTGTCTTGAATGCAATCGACGTAGGGGTGCCAGTTTACAGAAGTGAACGCGGTGGTAAATGTGTGTCTTCAGGAATTACTTGTAATTGTTCGCGTACAAATCCACGTTGAGGAGCAGTTGAATCTAGTCTGTAGATAGCTGGTCTACCTGTGGATCTAACCACGCTGGAAATTTTATGTATTGTAACACTCCAGAGAGGATCAGTTGCTCTTTTTCTACCCCCTTCGAGTTCACCGGGTTCATATAGCTATCTGACAGTCACATTACCTAACACTGGTTGTTTTGAAAAGTCACGTCGTTGTACAGGTATATATTTTTTTGTGATCATAGAAGTTGCATGAGTAATTTCATTATTTAATGCAGCTATCACACTTTGATAATCTTGCAACCCATTCGCGAGATCTCGTATCTACCTGAACTATTTCCTTCGCATACTGGGATCCAAATAATCTCTCAACAAGTGTTCGATTAAATCTTTCAACAATTGCCTGATCGCGATGAATTGCGATATGTCCTCGTCTGATTTTGACATTATGTTGCTTCATCAACGACGATACTGCACCAAAAAATTCTTTACCAGGATCATCTTGTAATAGTTGTGGCCATTGAAAGGGTCCTTGTTGATAAATTCGTTCAAACGCAGATGCAACTTCAATTGCTGTATTAGTTGACAGTAGTTCTGTTTCTTTATACCTACTTGCAACGTCAACGACAGTTAACGCGTATTTCTATGTGCGTGATCGACGTCTACGTGTTTTAATAGTATCATGAGGTAAAAACAAAATATCTGCTTGATGAACTTCATTGGGAGTACTGACATCAAAATGTGCGTGCTGAATTTTTTTAGGCGGACGTAGATAGATTTGCCATATTGCCTGTCGTGCTAACCACGCTGCAGCAACAGCACGTGAGACTTTTGCTGCTTCAGCAAGTTTACTAATCGCTGCTCTACCCCTCCAATATTCTTTTTGGCTGTAATAAATCGATTCCATTATAATAGTTATCTATGATTAATTACCAGCCCCTAGCACTAGTTTACCTTTCATCGCAGATTTTACTAGGAAGCTAGCAAGTTTATCTCTGAGAGATTTATTTTTTATGGAATTTAACGAGTGAATCAACTTCACATCTGCAATATGTCGTTGTTGTAAATCCTTATTTTTATACGCAACATCATGAACGTGACACGCTTGATCAGTTGCGTTTATTGGATACTGTCCAGGTTTTGGTTGGTCTTGGTTATAGTGTCGGATATCAAGACGAGTTCCTGGACCACAGTAATTATAGCCATTAGATGTTTCTCACCAGGGTACTTGGCTCATGGAGTTCCTGGTAATTTTCCCAGTGAAGCAGAGATATCACCACCTGTCTTCGTACGAGACGAAATAAATTTGTATTTGCTTGTGCCACATACACTTGCCTGTAAGTGCAAGTTTTTTATTTTTTGTTGTTATTGTTATTAATCCACTGGTGGGGGGTGGATGCTCTGCATCGAACACATTATAAATTCATATTATTTATTATATTTGTACAACATGGGTGTCATTGATTTCTCAGCGACACTAAAACAGGAGCCAATCAAGCATCATGCAGCGTTACCAAATTCTATCAGAGCAATTATAACAGGTCCATCTGGGTCTGGCAAGAGGCAATTATTGCTTAATCTGATAATGAGATGGCTAAAGTGGGATAAGTTGTATTTAGTGGCACAATCCGTAGATGATCAGCAATGCTACGATGTGCTTAAAGATTTTAATGAAGAAGCAAAGTCGTTGGATGAAGACGACGACGGAGTCGTTGATGATATTGTTGATTTTATCACCGATATTGATGAAGCTCTATCTTTGGATAATCTCGATGGACGTATTAATAATCTTGTAGTATATGATGATGTGATGCTGGACAAACAATCAAATCCAGCTCGGATATTTCCCGAGGCAGACACAAAAACACTGATATATGTTACTCAACGATATACACAAATACTTAAAGTGATCAGAGATAACTGCAATCTTCTAGTTGTGTTTAATGGAGTCGATACACATACTCTGCGAAACATTCATCAGACTTGGTGCTCAAGGGATATGGATATGATTAAATTCAAAAATTTCTTCTCAAAAGCGCAAGCTACTCCCCACAGATTTATCACGATAAAGTTACATGATCCTCGTTCGCGATATCGTATAGGTCTCGATAAAATTTTTGACTGAAAAACACAGCAGCAGAGAGGTTGGACGACAAAAAATGAGTGTGTGCGTCGCAAACGAACACGCTTAAATGATGAAAAAAAAAAAAAATGAATAAATACGCCAATGATGCAGTAACAAAAACGAGCTAACCCGGATGATTTCGTTATTGCGGTCTGTTTCCCCACCCGTATGGAAATAGGTTCGGTTAGAGGCTTCGGTTTGACGTTGTTGACTTTTGTTCTCAGCTTTTATAGGAACCCTTAATTTTGCGAACGGACCCTTCTAACCTTTGTAGGGTTCAACCTCTCTGCTGCTTATGATCATACTGTTTTCTTCGCACCATACTTTAAGTCTGTTAAGAGCATATTGTAAATCATGTTCAAGTACAGTTTTGGTTTTATCCTACTCAGATAGTGCAGTGTCATCTACATAGAGGTCAGTTGAAGAAATCACGTTTGGTTTTTAAAGTTTTTTGAAAACCTGTCACGCCCGTTTTTTTTTTGTTTTTTTGTTTTTTCATTCTTACATTTGTAAATGTCATCAATAGTTATTTGGTTTAAAAATAAATCGAGGTTCCTCATTTATTGATATTAACATCTTTTATTACACTGGAGGTTCCCCATTCATTTAAATTAACATCTTTTATTACACTCGAGGCTCACATTGGAGCTGTTAATAACCCACTCGGTGCTTAGTTCGGTTCCAGATTTATTCGCACATATCCACTTATCGATTGACATATCGGGGTTTCAGATTACAATTTTAATTGGCTTTTCAGAATATATTTAGGAGCAAATACACACTGTGTCAGTGCCAGGAATATGCACACTATGTGTCAGTACCAGGGATATGCACACTATGTGTCAGTATCAGGGTTAAGCACACTATGTGTCAATACCAAGGATATACACACTATGTGTCAGTATCAGGTATATGCACACTATGTGTCAGTACCAGGGATATACACTCTATGTGTCAGTACCAGGGATATACACACTGTGTGTCAGTATTGGGGATATGCACACTATATGTCAGTACCAGGAAGATGCACAATGTGTTAGTACCATGGATAAACGATAACATTAATCTTCCCGCTTGTGTTATTTGTCTTAGATTTAGTTTAAATGTGCACATATACACAGAACGGAGAGGGGACGAAATTCCTGTTTTGACTATTTCGTTCACAAGCGTTTGTGAATACTTCGTAATGAAATTCTTCGAAACGTGATATGGTGCCAAGTTTATATATAACTTAACCTTCCTGAAGAACAAATACTTGATTCAGTGGAGCAGTGTAGTAAAGTGATGATCACTGTATATTCGGTATCAGAAGGTTCTAGGTTCAAGTCTAGTACTAATATTAGTACCCCTACTCCTACCTCGTGGACGGGGTACTAACATGAGCCTATGTGTGTCAATTGAGCAAGCCGGGTGTGATTCACATCCGGCACTTTTTTTGACCTAATATAAACAATTTTGAACATGTTCCTTGCATATAATGAAATAAATTGAGTAATCCTCTTATTTAATACCGGAATTATTGCAAATCATTGTAGAAATAGTTTTAAAATCTCGTTTTACCTTTCTTATCGGATATTTTCGTTTAGATCGTCCGTCATATTAGTTCAAATAATGACTACTTCCGTTCTCAGCCTTGTTTGTTTGTGTGCCATAGAAGGACATTGAGGCCTTATTTGGAAATGTAAACAGATGGTAGTAAAACTATGGCGCGGTTTGAGTTAAGAATTCTGCGCGTTAAAAGTAAATATGGTTGATCGGTGACTTTGAAATTCCACCAAGAAGCCATTATTCGCCACTTGATTGATTAAAAAGATGTAGTTGTCCTGCTACCCACTGGATTTGGAAAGTCACTGACTTTGCCTTTTCTCAACAAAAACTGGTTTCCACTATTCAACAATTAATAACATAGCGTAGAATATCCAAATATGGTAAGGCAAGCCTTATTTAGAAAAGGGGTCACGGCGAGAGTCTTGCGTTATCTGTCATGGCGGACACGGTGAGGTTAGTGTAACCATGCCAATTTATTTTATCGTGTAAGGGCTTAATAAATTCATAATAAGCCAAACTTCTTTCACAACATGGTTGTACTTATGTAGTAGATTTCTACACTATTTGTTTTTCTGACTTTAGTGATGATTTTTTTTGCGCCATTACATGATATGGGATCAGTTCGTAGCCTCAACCACAACAAATCAAGTTGAGGCTACGACATCGTAGCTAGGTTCAAGTCTGGCTCCGTTTCTGTTGTGCAATCACGCAAGGCACTAATCTTGAAAGTGAATATATACCATTATCAGCGGGGGTGGGTGGGGTGTATTATCCTGCTTTGGACGCGTCCTGTCGGGGTTATAAATACTCATGTGTGACTTTCTGCTACGTATTGGTTTGTTTATAAAGATAAGAACAGCAAGTACACAGCAGCGTTAGTCATAAGATTACACACAGGAACTCTGTCCCCTAATAAAAAATCCAAGTACCTGCATCTCATGTGCGCTCTAATTTCTCCAGTATTCTTGACAGCTACAGCTCCATAACAATACCGATACAGTATTAAAAACAAGGTGCTTTGCTACATATCATAAGCCATTGTATCGATAGGCTTGTCCCCCATCCTGTGTCGGCCTTTGTCAGATGCTGTACTTTGAAGCTGAAATTTGCCCCTGATCGGACCACGGGCGTCTTGTCCAATGTCCATTTTTATCCATTATATTAGATTTAATGAATAACAACATATCGACATAACGTATTCATTAAAGCTTGTACGAATTGTCATTTGCTGAAAGACAGACATAACAGATTTTGAGGGATTTTATATATTTTCGAAGGACTCTAGAAATGTAAGTACACCCATACTTAAGGGATTCAAATGTTTTCTTATTATTAAATGTTCTTAATTGAATTCATCTAGGTTACATGTACTAAAATCCCTCACACACACACACACACACACACACACACACACACACACACACACACACACATTCAGACATCATTATTATTATTATTATTATTATTATTATCTTACGGTAAATATCTTGATTGTGTGTTCTTTTCTAAAACTCACGGTATATGTGTCACAAAACGCCAGCAGGATTCACACTTTATTGTTTGAAGACTAGACTTCATCGTTTTGATTATATGTCTAGCATAATATTTACAATATGGAATTATGTGTCACAAGATTGGATGGGTGATGAGATCTTAATATCCTAAATAACTTTGCTGTTTATCAAGCAAAATCTGTAAAAATTAGAGTCAGTGTGGTACTCCTAGAATTGGTCTGTTTCATGCTTGTATCATATTTTTTCATACATGCATGTAATATGGGTTAGTATTATTATTATTATTATTATTATTAATCAGTATCCACATCAACATTCTCATGACACGTCTCATTTAATACATTCTTCATTTGTAACTTACTTGGATATAATATTTAACAATTAGTTGTTGATTTTCCCTGACACTCAAAGCTGCAAGTAGTTCACTTCTTCCTCGTTTTTCTACATAGTTTACGATCCAACTCTAATAAATTATTAAATTCATTCGAGTTTATTCAAGAACAATATTTTAAAATCGCGGATAACAGTCATAATGAAACAAATTGTTTTGGAAAAATATAGATTTATCAGTTACTTAATTTCATATGAATGACTTTTCACTTATTAATATCATCGTAGCTTTTATTGAGATAAGTGATTGTAGACGGTGGGAAATATGGTTATTGTTTTTATGTTGTAGCAAGGTACTGAGATATAACATGAAAATTTAATCCTTTTATGTAAACCTGTCTCAAATTCAAATTAAAATTTTCGACTTTTATTTTTAACCAGACTTTTTACTCTATTTCGTTTATACCTTAATAGAAATTTTTAAAAATAGAGTCAGACAGATAATACAAAACGTCTGATCAGGTCTACGATATAAAAAAAATGAATCATTTTAGTAAATACATTTCTTCTACCAGTGTTAATTTTTCTTGTAAAAGTTCACTGAGTAAATGGTTTGCTTAAGTTGTTACAAGATCTTTCAAATACTAATAAATTGTGTATACTAATTAATGACTTTTCGAAAGTATGAAGTTATAATAAAAAGTTTAGATTTACAATGGTGATGTATTTCTGCTTTGGGTCAGAATATATTCAGCGCATACTGTGGCACAAGTAAATGCGAAAAGTCATTTTTCACACGCGGACATGGAAATGGCCATTGCAGTATGTATGTATGTATGTATGTATGTATGTATGTATGTATCGATGGATGGATGGATGGAAGTAGCGTTTATGGAACCTCAGCACAGTATTGTCTCTATGGTGTCAACTTAAGGTAAATTTTGAAAAATATAATTTTCAAACATGGATTCCATAAAAATTTGGGAGATAAAACCCTTGCAATGTAATGTAAACATAGAGTACAAGACAAAACAGAAAACCGAATTGTGTTACAATTTTGTGAACGTATATAAAATAAAATATAACGCTTATACATAAAATCCTTAAAACCTAAATAATAATTTGTATTAGCATACATCATCTATAAGTATTATTTATTTATTATTTATTTATTTATTTATTTCATCTCCAACCATCCCTGATAGTAAATATGGTTTTATCAAGAAACAAAATTCATACATCAAAAGTAATCCGACATAGACAAAAAATAAATAATGTAAATGCATAGCTATCATAAAGGGAAAAACCTAAAACATAAAATAAAACGAGAAAAAGTATCAGACTGTATTATGCTGTTGTTGGCATTCACTGATTGCCCCCAACAACAACTTTAATAAACAAACACCTCAATCCTGTCTATCATTCGGGGATTTACTTATCTCCCGCAGGTGTACAAATCACTTCACAAGTAACATTTAATGCGATCAGCACCAGGTTACGTCCATACACCTGTGGTTTACGGTTGTGAGAAACTCAAATAAATCGTCCATTATCGATTCATCAAAATCTGATTATGCACGTAGATGATTGGGCCAATACCATTCTTGTGGCTGTTGTTAATTTGAAGACCCTTTAAAGTTTCATCAAGTCCATATTACTCTGAAGAAAAGGAAAACGCTATATTATCGAATAATTTTAGCATCAACAACAACTGCTCTATAAAGGATATGAAAAAGATTTTAGGATATCAGAAAATTTGATTTCTTTCTTATTTGATTTTCATACCGTCAATGAAGCTGTTTTTTTTACGCTGAATTATCTCCTTCTGTCGGAAAAAAATCCCACTTGTTGCCATTTCCTCGGCATGTTATAGCAATGTATGGCTCTAAAGGTACTGTTTAAACTAGGGGTTGGCAACCTATTTTACATAGCGTGCCACTTTTTTCCGGATTAATTACAAAATGAACGGAGCGTGTGCCTCCAGTAAGAGAGTAACACTGTTAAAATTGAGATTTTTGGCTGCCCTTTGCCTGCCACACAAAACCTCTAGACGTGCCACTTTGTGGCACTCGTTGCCGACCCCTGGTTTAAACCAACGAAATTGCACAGTTTGTGTCTTAGTTTTCTGACCATTAACATTGAAAATATCCTTTTGGCGAATACTTTTAGATATATGGCACTTGAAACATTATAATTGTTCAAACGAATAGTAATGCTTGTTAATTTTCATCATTCAAATAGTTCATGTCAAAGTTTAGGACATTGAGCAAATCATAATGAGTTCGTACATATTTATGTCTACATCCGCAATGCATTGATGTTAGAGTTATACAAAACGAACAGAAGAAATTTATCGAAGATTCATACTCAGCACCATTAATATTGTTATAAAGAACTATTTTTAAGATGTAAGGAAGAAAAAGGTAGAATAAAATGTGTAATAAACTATTTTTCTCGTTTTCTAGTATAATCGATAACTTTTGATGTGGATTCTTGTTAGAAACAAAGTTCTTGTTCATGAACTTTTTTCGATAACTTGTTTTATCCGTTAGCAGAAAACGCGTATGTAATATCTTTCAAATAACACACACACGCGCATGCACACACAGAGTATATTAGCTTTATTGGTATTAATATGTAATATTTATGATTAAAGGTTGCCACCTTTTTATGTGAATGTATTATTCTAAACCAAATTTGTAATCTGACTTGATGAGTCTCAGCATGTTGGTTATCTGACTACTGTATCACTGGTACGGTCCTCCATTATCAATAGATGATGATAACTCTATGTGCGTGTTTATCAGGTTGCCGATAAACATAGATATTAAACCTGACTGCCGTTAAGGGTTATTGCACTTAACATTCCGACAATATACGTTCTGTTTGTTCGTGTTCAGACTCGGATAGCTAACAGTATGTTTTTTTTGGAGAGAGAGAGAGAGAGAGAGAGAGAGAGAGAGAGAGAGAGAGAGAGAACTGTGTTTGCATAATTAAAATTGTTTAAATATTTTTTTACTCGTTTAGTTACAACCATCGAGTACGCACCGTCTGTTTGTTTTATAGTCCTTTCAGACAACTAATGTTAACTACTCAGTACGTCGAACCGAAACTCTAGTCCACATGCGACAACAGTAAATATCTTATTTGGGAAAGATTTGTATACACGTATGGCATTCATTTTCTGTGTGAGTTTTGATTAAAAAACAAGGCAAGTATTCAGCATGTCAAAACATAAAAATGAAGGTAAACATTTGGCAGCTTAGACATGTCTGTTTGTTGTCCGGAGACAGTGCCTTCTATTTGAATAACGATGAATTATTTTAATTCTGTTTTTCCTCGTGCGAGGATGGAGGAAGGTTGCTTGTAGGTAAGGGCTTGTTACTCTACATAATGAAGCCACACAATCTGTTTATCAGAACAAATTGGTGGTTTGATAAACATTTGCTGTTGACCCTCGGTTTACTCTCCGTGGAAAGAAATGCTGGGCAAAATGTCCTCTCTCTCTCTCTCCTCTCTCTCTCTCTCTCTCTCTCTCTCTCTCTCTCTCTCTCTCTCTCATTATCGTTTCCGGATACTGCAATAACATCTTCTTTTACTAGCTCAGTTCTAACGAACTAGCACTGAGAAACTTAACAACCATTTTCCCCCTTCCAGTCAGTATTCTTTGTCTCAAATTAGTGATTGCTGTTAAGGTTTGATCTTTTCTGTACGGATTTGATTATTTGCCTGTCTGGAGTTCATAATAGTCACTAACGATAAATTGGAAAAATTTAAATTTCTGGAAGATTGTTGTTGTTGTTGTTGTAGGGTTTAACGCCATTTTTCAGCACAAGATAGGCTATACATGGCGGCCAGTATCAGTGGTGGAGGGAGAACCCGGAAAAACCCCGGAAAGAACCACCGACCCAAGAGAAGCTACTGGCAAGCTTTCTCACGTATCCACATTGGCCGAGCCCGAGACTCGAACCGACGCAGACAGAGGTGAGACGGTAGTGATCGGTAACGGTGAGCGCTTTAGACCACTCGGCCGCTCGGGGCCCCATAAATTTCTGGAAGAAAAAATACCGCAATGAAAATATTTGAAAATGAAAAATGGTATCATGGCGAAATTCTCAAATAACTTCGTGAAAAAAAAAAAAAACATACGATAAATTAAAGATACTTCAGAAAGTAATTTTCATGAATTCATACATTTTTTATGTAATTAGATCACAGTAAATGCAAAATATAATAATCGGTCAGTTTCTTGATCAATCAGTCAATGTCCTTCAGAACTATTAGACGCAATCGTATAATGGGGCGAGATTTTTAATCGAAATATATTATTAGAAAACGGGCTTTCGCATTCCTGTGTTCAGTAATTGATAACAATTGATTTGTAATTTTCTTATTTGTGATTTTGCTTATATTCTTGTCATAATGTGCTGGTAGTTAATTATACGTCCTTATTGTGCTGTTCATAGTTGCTGAAAAGCACATTACTTTTAACTTTTAAGAGAAACTTTAATGAAAGAAACAACAAAACTCGACAAAATAAGCAAGACTGGATTTGAAGCGAGTTTGTTTTTCTTAAATATATATTATTGAATCGTTCTATACATTCTAACTGCAATCAGAATGTAGTTTAATTATAGAAAAATGCGGTTCAGTAAAAAGAGAAGCAGATTTTGTAGAAATTTGCTGGTGCCAAAATCCAGGATCGATTATTAGCAACAATATTGAGAAGTATTCATTTTCTCTTTTCACTTAAAAGAACCGATATTGTCGATATAATTTATTCATAACCTGATCATGTTTACACCACGGAAATAATCGTCAGTGAACTATTATCACGTTTTCTGAATTAATTAGACTGAACTTTTTTTTCATTTGATAAGCATGATGTGATAGATACAAAAAGCCTGAAATATCACTTAATTACAGTATGTGTGTAAGTTTTTTATTAGCAGTTGGTCTTTATAAAAAGCTGAAGTATATGTAGATTGCGTGCGATTTGTGTTTTCATCAAAATCATTATGGAACTCGACGTTGTATTTCTTCCTCAACATGGTAGAAAAGATGCAACTTCTTAATACAACACAGAAAAGAACACTTTCAAGCAAATTATAGTGAAAAGACATGGCTGTGTAATGTATGGAAATACATATCAAAGTACGTCCACTTTCATTGCATACTATCCACCTTACATTTGTTTTAAGAATTAAGGAAAATCCAAAGTGATTCAATGAAATCGTTACACATCCTGAACCTGCTTGCTGACAATACTGACGTAAGTGTATCTATTGTATAGTGATAATACAACAAAGATTATAAATATAGACGAAACTTTTCTAGTTCATCCGCCGAGTCAGAATGCGGCCAGGATATGGATATTACATATAATGTATTATTTCGAATACATCGTCAACGAGTCAATTTAAAGTGCCAGGATTGATAACTATAACACAATTAGCACTTCCCCCCAGCATGCTTTCTTTGTCCATTATAGCTGGAAAGTTACTTCATTTTCTGTTGGTTAACTTGTTACATGTTTGCCAATCCTTCAAAAACAAAATATGTGTATGTCGCAAAAACAACTGAACATTAACTTTCCAGCGTGCAGAATTAGGAAAAAAAGTCTCCTTTTTAAATTAGAGCGTATCTGCTCGTTCCTTGCTCCAATTGTTTCTAAGACAGCATTAACTCTTTCCCTCTCAAATCTAAGGTTTCAGTTGTTGAATCCAACCTGTTTTATTTCATATTTCAGCAAATGCATTCATTACATGACATAAATATTCCATAATAATAGGATCCTAAACACACTTATTATATAGGATACAAGAACTGTGTTATGTCACTCTATAGCATATTTTCTTTTGGGTCTCTCGTGTTTTATTTTGAATCTAACAGTTATATCATCTTCCTGGCACTTAGTTTTAGACGGCTTCTCTTTATCGAACTGCCTCTTACAAAAATGTTCAGTGTGAAGAATCAGTAAATTTAAATAAACTGGCTAAGCACTTGGGCAGCTCACAACTCATGTGCCCCGGTACAACAACTTGGCAGCTAACAACTTTTGTGTCCCAGCATCTTGCAAGACAACAACTTGGCAGTTAACAACTTTTGTGTCCCAGCACCTTGCAAGACAACAACTTGGCAGATAACTATTCGTCTGTCCCAGCACTTTACAAAACAACTTGGCAGCTAACAACTCGTGTGTCCCAGCACCTTGCAAGACAACAACTTGGCAGCTAACAACTCGTGTGTGCAAGACAACAACTGCAGATGGTACAAACTATAGACACCTAATCTCCGCCTTCATATATCGTGCTTACAGGAGATCGAACTTCAGGACTGGTGTTCGAACATCAGGACTGGTATCTCCATATCCTTTCTTGATTTGGCTTGATAACTGGCATACTGATAGTAAGTAATTACACATCACGTGGATACAACTTGGAGGGGTTTTCACCATTCTTGGCACGGAACAGATTACGACGATGTTCAGTAACATCACCATCACCAGTTCGAGTATAACATGGAATTAATTGCTTGCTAACTTCTAAACGTTTTAGCAGACAGCTTCTCGCTCTAATCTAAGCACTCGACGATGATAAAAACGTCATATTTTATATAACAAGTATTGTAAAGAACAGCGCCAATCCTTTCTACTTTGGAATAAGACACCCCACCCACCTCCTTTCTGATGTAATTTGACATTTGCCTCCGTAATACAAAGGCATTAGAGACTTGACTGCAGTATGTAACAATACTAGTACGTTATGGGTTCGGCTGTTTTGCACAGCTGTCTTGTAGAATCTATTAGCTGTTGAAATTTTTAAAATAGTAATAGCGGTTATCCCGTTTCAGATTGGTGGAGTCACCGAATGAGCATCTTTGGAAATTCTTGCATGTAAGAAGAAGTGTCCTTGCATTTTAATTGTAGTATATCATTTTCCGGCGTTATTCCTTGGTCTGCAGTGACTGTTCAAAGAATGGGGAAGACATTCCATTTCCTTAATGCATAGATTGTTACTTTCCAGAAACTCCTAATTCTGATGCACTATTGGACTATTATCTGTGGGTTAATTACGCGTGCAAATTGTTATAGAACACTAACAGTTTATTTTTTTTTATAATATAGACGTTATTCCATTCGAGCCTATGTATTGATATGAACACTTTTATTTGACTCATTGTCTTCTTTATTTCCAGAGGGTTTCATCCAAGACCTTAATACACTGGTTTCACCGTGTAATAATTTTTTGGGGTTCCTGGGTAGTAAGTGTATTTCCTAATTGCTTATGCCTCGAAAATATAGAAAACGGCTATTATTCCCCACAAATTTTGCTTTTGTGACCAGGACAGTGATATTTTGAAATTTAGCTATTTTCCAGAACATTCCAGATAGATTCAGTGCTAAGTAAACTTGGAGTAACTTCTAGAACTTTCTAGAACTTTCCAGTAATATAAATAGTAGTATAAATACAGAGGCCTTAAGCCCACCAGTTCAGTTTAGTTCCAGCTGCCTAAGTGGATATATATCTGCATTTTCCTGAGATGGCATAAAGTGGCTGCAATCATCCGACAGACGCATTTTGCTATGTCTGCGGCTGATTTATCAAGACAAGAGCGAAAAAGTACTCCGTGGAAGCACTTGCTAAGATGAGTGAGGCCTACAAGGCATATTTCGGCATGCCTGTCGGGGATCAAGACAAAACCTGGGCACCTCATTTCACCTGCGAGCACTGCAAAAAAAACTGGAAGGTAAGATGGACAATTGTTGCTCGGAATTTTATGTTATAAAATTTGTTAAAATTTTTAAAATTGTAAATGTTTTTATTTTTATATTGTTTTGCAATTTTCAGTGTTAATGAAAAAATATGTCATATACGAAAAATGATGCGAGAATCTCTTACACATTAGTCATGGGTGAAATAAATGTATTTTTGTAGGATGGTACAGAGGGGAATAGAGAGCTATGAAGTTTGCTATCCCAAGAATTTAGCGGGAACCCACTGACCACTCAAGCAACTGCTACTTCTGCATGGTGGACCCTTCCAAACGTCGGACTGGCAAGAATGCACCTTCTATCACGTATCCGGACCTTCCTTCATCCATCGCCCCGGTGCCACACTGCCCTGAGCTTCCCGTACCCACTCCTTCGGAGAGAGAGCAGCCGTCTTTAGAAGGAGGACGTTGTAGATCCAAATTACAATTTCAGAGATGGAGCTGAAGAGAGAAACTCATACTACCCCAACCAAAAAGACCTCAACGGCTTGATCAGAGATCTTGGTCTCACCAAGTCCAATGCCGAGCTTTTGACGTCTAGGCTCAAGCAGTGGAACTTGTTGGATGAAAGTGTGCAAGTCGCAGATCAGAGGACGCGTCACCAAGCTTTTTCCAGCTTCTTCACCCGTCAAGGTGGGTTCTGCTTCTGCCACAATGTAATCAGCCTGTTCGAGGCAATCGGAATCGCCTGTAACCAGAATGTGTGGCGCCTCTTCTTCAGCTCATACAGGAGCCTCAAAGCAATACTGCTCCATAATGGGAACAAGTACCCGTCTCTTCCCCTGGCTCACTTGGTGTACCTCAAAGAGGATTACTACAGCATCAAGACCTTGCTGGACGCCTTGAAGTATGATGAGTACGGCTGAGAAGTAATCGGAGACTTCAAAATGGTGGCATTCCTGATGGGTCTCCAAGGCGATTTTACCAAGTTTCCCTGCTATCTTTGCCTTTGGGACAGCAGGGACACCAAGGCGCACTACCACATGCGGAACTGGCCACGGCGGACCGAGTTCTCTGTGGGGAGGAACAACGTCAAGTGGGAGCCACTGATGGACCCCCGGAAGGTGCTGATGCCACCACTGCACATCAAATTGGGCCTTATGAAACAATTTGTCAGAGCTCTAGATAAGAAGTCGGCAGCCTTCAAGTACCTTCAAGACTTATTCACTATGCTGTCTGAGGCAAAGGTCAAAGCCGGTGTGTTCGTCGAACCACAGATAAAGAAGATCCTGGAGTGCAATGAATTCCCCAAGAAGCTCATTAGTAAGGAGAAAGCGGCTTGGAACAGCTTTGTCGCAGTGGTTCGGGGCTTCCTGGGGAATCACAAGGCCGAAAATTATTTGGAGCTGGTTGAGACTCTGGTGAAGAACTACGGCACAATGGGCTGCAGGATGTCCCTCAAATCCATATCCTTGATGCTCATCTTAATAAATTCAAGGAGAACATGGGAGCTTACTCAGAGGAGCAAGGCGAGCGCTTCCACATTGATGTACTGGACTTTGAACGCCGCTTCCAAGGACAGTATAACGAGAACATAATGGGAGACTACATTTGGGAGCTGATTCGTGAAAGTGATTTATAGTATAATCGTAAATCCCGTAAAACTACTCACTTCTAAATCTTTTTTGGTCATTTTTGTATTACTTTAGTATAAATACATGTTAATTTTGATTCATATGTTGTTTTTTTTACTTTATGTGAATGAAAAGGCACAAATTCGCCCGTTTTCTCATTGGAAACAGGTAAATTTCAAAATATCACTGTCCTGGTCACAAAAGCAAAGTTTGTGGGGAATAATAGCAGTTTTTTAAATACTTTTTAGGCATAAACAATTACGAAATAATACTTACTACCCAGTAAAAAAAAATTGTGTTACATGGTGAATTATTATTGTTAGCATTAATTCTTTAGAGTTTAGACCTGACAGTAAAATTCATCCCTCATGTCTTATGGGTGATTCTCGTTTTCTGCATTGGGATTGTCAGCGTCAAAGTCATTGTGAACGAAAGTAGCATTCTATTACAGAGTCCGTTTGTCTTTCAGGTATATTCTTTAAGGAGAATAGTTGATATTTTTGCGATGTTTTCTTTATATATAATGCACTTCAAGTATTCTAGTCAAAGCCATATCTATTTAATACCCATTGCTCAATTCCCTGCAGCTTTTTGGTCAACTGTTTTATGGCAACCGTACTCACGATTTCATCTGATAGCACCAAAATATGTTGTGTTGGTGTTTTTTTTTTTTAAGAAATCTTTCTACTGTTTGGATAATAACGTTTTCCGACAGGAAATACATCGATAATTCTTGTATTTGACTCACTTAAAAATCTTCTCGATTGTAAACTGTAGTTCAGACCTGATCTGGAATACAGCAACATAAACTGTAGTTCAGACCTGATCTGGAATACAGCAACATAAACTATAGTTCAGACCTGATCTGGAATACAGCAACGTAAACTATAGCTCAGACCTGATCTGGAATGCAGCAACAGAAACTGAGTTCTCGCTAAACGTAAAGTTTAGAATCCAGCAAAGTGATAGGTTGCTATTTAG
>JAECUM010018959.1:0-28084 GCA_016617855.1 Megalonaias nervosa
GGTTCTTCCTCCACCATTAATACTGGCCGCCATGTATAGCCTATCCTGTGCTGAAAAATGGCGTTAAACCCTATAACAACAACAACAACAACAACAACGTTAGAGGCTTTTCCAAAAAAATCTATTTTCTTCAAAATAAAATATAGAAAACAACTGTTCCTCCTACCACAACCGATTACACGTGGCGTATTACAGCTACTTCGAGCGAACAATTACCAAGGCATGTATTCGTTGTCTTTCAGCAAATAGCACGACTTGGTAGCCAGCTACAAATAACTCTGTTTTTGATAACGCTGACGTCAGGAGAATATTTGTCAGAATAAACTCTAAACAATACCCAGAACGAGCGATCGAATGTAATTTTACAGAAGGCGCTGCAAAAAATGTTACTAGAGTGTATATGTACCTGATGGAAGTGATGCAAAAATATCAGGACGCTGATAGCGGATCACAGATTAACGTTAAAGAATTTCATACTCTTTATTCTATCTTTTTCTTTGACGTATCAAAACACTCCGATCGAATGATTAATTCAACCGCAGAAATAAAAGTAACTTGGACGCTTGGAGGACTTCCGGGGGCTTCTTTAAACGTATTTGCGCTTGTGTCCAGCGATAGATTCTTGACAATTGACTCTGTAAAAGGTAGAATGACTGTCCAAGTTTAATCTAACAACCTTGATATAATCAAGGAAAATGAAAACGGAATACACAGCTAGAGAAATATACCTAACACCCGGTCAAATTAAACAATTATCAGCGGCGGTTGCTATGCGTAATTCTGTCTCTGCAAAAGTAAAGACGGGCGCGCCCACAGTGAAAGTAATGTTAACTCAAAACCAAATCAATAATCTCGATCAGGGAAAACCCTTCATCCTTAGGTTATCCGTTGCACAAGTAACAGCGATGGCAAAACACGGTGGATTTTTGGACCAGCACTTTCTGTAATTTTACCAAAGATTCTGCCTGTGCTAGGAACACTGGGACTAGCGGTAGCGTCAGGGGCAGTATCTGGAGCAACTAAAAATGCGGTATGTGGAGACGGAATCAAACAAATTTTATATAGCAATAAATAATATAATGCCAGCTAAAAAGAAATCGCCAGCGACAAAATCTGAAGAAAAAAAAAAGTCGCCAGCGAAAACAACGATTTTATCGCCAGGGAAAACAACAACAATAAAATGCCAGCAAACGCTAATGAAGTCGCCAGCAAAAAAATTCGCCAGCGAAAAATTCACCAGGGGAAACAAAACAAGAAGGGATTATTCCTTTCGCTCCGCTGCTAGCGGGGTTAGCAGGCAGTCTAATTCCAAAACTGCTAGGGATAGGACGTGGAATGACTCTACCAGGCACCAGACGCCATTAAGTAATTTCGAAATTATGTCGAGACTGAATGGCATTGTCGGATTTTGATGAGTATATTCCAAAGACGAATTAGATAATGTACCAGCAGGTGGTTCGTATGTTGCAAATATACAAAACTTTAATGATGGATCCGGCACTCATTGGGCTGCAGTCTACGATAATAATTATTTTGATTCGTTCGGACTTTCTCCGAGTGATCTTATAAAAAAATATATTTTTAAAAAATGTAATCAACTACAGCCGATTGGAACATCAGCTTGTGGTTATTATTGTATTATGTTTATCCGACAGATGTTGCAGCCGAGACTCGGAGAGTCCAAATTTAATTTTTTTAAATTTATTTTACAGTTTGACAATCAACCTTCTCACGTTAATGATGAGATTGCAATGAATTTTATCTAAACTAAGGAATATGTCAACATACTGTCTCAAATGTAAAACTAAGACAGAGAATAAGGATAAGACAACGGAAAAAAACCCAAAAAATAATAGAACAATGTTAAAAAGCATTTGCGCTGTTTGCGGCAGAAAAGAAAGTATGTTTTTAAAGAATTATCCGGAGCTGGAATGTGCCCTGACAATGTCAGGAAGGTTATTTTAGTAGGTGATTAATTGACGAAGGTAAATAATAATCAAAATTATTTTATAATTTCTGAAAATCTTTGAAAATCGAAATATTTTGTCAACGATTAAAAAATAAATAGAAGTGTAATTGTAATTGTGATAAAGATCTTTGTATAAAACAAGATAAAATTGTTGCATATTGTCAATCATGCAATCAACGTGAGGTAATTGGCAGCGGCATTGACATCCACAATTTTTTGGAAAATTACCGAAACCAAAAGGAGGTTGGACATTGCCTGGCCATAAATACACTGGGCCGTACAATCCACTACACGAACAACTTGACGAAGACAATAATCCATTACCGGGACAAGAACCATATAATCAAGTTGATGCAATAGCAATGCATCATGATATTTGTTATCGTGATATAGAACGTCCTCTATCATAATCAGACTGTGATAAGGTAATGCTAGACGAACTTGACGATATGAAACCTGCAAACGGCCTGCTTCACAGGCTGCGAGAACGATTTGATAGAAGGTTAGTTCAAGGAATGATAGGAACAAAATATAAGTTCGGATTCGGAGAGTCTGGTCTTGGAAAAGAATTGTATGATGATCTGGCATCAGAGCTACATAAACCTAAAAACAAAATTTCCACGACGTAAGGTTGTCGCAAATGCCGTTGACGATATCTGGGCGATAGATTTAGTTGATGTGTCAAATCTTGCTAAATTTAACGTTGGCGCTGATGGCGCTCCAAAGAAATATCTTTTAAACGTTGTAGATGTTTTTAGTAAATACGCGTTTAGTGTACCCGTTTCAGATAAAACAGGAACATCGATAACTGATGCCCTAAAACAGGTCATCGTTAGTACAGAAAGAAAGCCAAACAGAATCTGGACTGATCACGGAGCGGAGTTTTTAATAAAAAATTTGAGCAATTTTTGGAACAAAATAGCATTTAAAAAATATGTTACGGGAAATGAAGGTAAGAGCGTTATCGTCGAGCGATTTAATCGTACACTAAACGAGCTGATACATAAACATTTGACAGCTAAAAACACAAACAGAAATATTGATGATCTTTCACAAATTATTAACAAATATAATAACACGAAACACAGATCCCTTTCCGCCTCGACAAAATCGAGGGGCGGAAGGAAAATGTCACCAAATGACGCAATTAAAAATCCGATTCTTGGAAATGAAAACATGTATCGCAGACATAAATTTAAAGTTGGTGATCGAGTTAGAATTTCTCTTACAAAAAAAGTATATGAGAAAGGATTTACCCCAAACTGGAGCGAAGAAGTATTTGTTGTTGATTAAGTTTTACTGACAAAACCTGTAACATATGCGCTAAAGGATTTATTAGGTGACCCAATAACAGGTAGTTTTTACGAGCAGGAACTGCAGAAAACTGAGCAAGATATATTTGTTATTGAAAAGGTTATTAGGAAAAGCAGCAACAAAAGCCTTGTCAAGTGGAACGGCTACAGCGATAAATTTAACAGCTGGGTTCCAACTAAGTCGATAAAATAATAATATTGTTATAAATTTCCTCGTACTTACGTTTGACAGATTTACATTTTACTGGTTTACATAACGATATTAGATATTGTCTGCGATCGTCAGAGATCATCATTAGGTTAAAAATCTTGACAAATATAAAGTCGAATTTTATATTTTTCTGTCGGCCCGGGATTCTAATGTTTAAAAAAGGTTTTATCAACCGCCAAAAAGACTGACTTTCATCTACTGAAAAATTAAATTTCAAAATTTTCTTTGCGATATGATACTTAACATCATATCGTCCAGTTGTCGGTCTGCTTTAATTTTTTTTTATCAACCACGCCAACAATTTCGTCAACGACATAGTCGTTGTCGTCATCGTTGTTAAATAGAATATCGTCTTCTGTATAACCAACAGAGTTGTGTTTATCTGCGATTATATCAGCAAGTCGTTTCATCAAGTCCATATTATATATTTTTATCTAATTTACAATAATAAGATGTCAAAAGAGATAAAATATCATCAAAAAATTGATATATTAAACTACAGAGAATTAGCCGAAGCAGTGCGAAAATGTTTGTCGGGATATAGTTCTTATTCTGTCAACGTTAATGTGATGCAAGGTGATTCTAATAAAATTCTGCTAACAGCAGCAGAAAAAAATAAACTTAATGATAGCGCAGTTATGACGCTAAAATTTGATAGAGATGATGTTCTTGCGTGCGCTCATAACTGCCTAACTAAAAACGAGCTAGAAAATATAATTAATTGTCGTATTTGAAGATGATTCTGTCAAATGTCGATTGTGATGTTGCCGTATTTGTCAGTCCATCTGCGACAGATTTTGTTGTTGCCGGATGAATTTTAAAATGTTTTTCTGCAGCTGTTATTGAAGGAAATCTTAGTTCCTCATCTGTTTCAAGATTAAACGAAGCAATAGGTTTAACTTTACTAAAATTATCATAATTACCTGTGTTTCCTCGTCTGCCACTTTCTTGTTGAGTGACAAGTTCGAGGTTTTCTAGACGATTATCTGTTTTAACGCCGTTGACGTGGTCTATCACTAAACCATCAGGTATAGCTCCGTTAAAAGTTTCGTAAACAAATATGTGGCTATAATAACCAACTTTATCTGTTTGTGTTCCTCTAACAGTTACATTAAGGTATCCACTATTTTCAAATTTCCTAATACTTTTTTCGTTCGGATATTTCGAATGATTCCTCTATCATTTGCCTCATAAAGATTAAATACGGGATGAAGTTGAAATTCATCTTGCAAAGACAAATTTTCAATATTATCATCGTTAACTGAGTCACTTACTCTATAAACTCGCTGTCCAGCTGGTATGTCTCCGCAAAACAAAGTATAAATAAAATCTTTCCTAAACATTTCAACTCTCTCAGCATTATCACCTTTTTACGCTAATCTTATAAACCAGCTGGTGTTAATTTACCAAACGGTTTTCCGTGTTTTACATAAATCGCTGAACCGAACATATTCCCCGCATAACTATTATAAATTTGATGGACATAATATTCTTCCTGTTCCTCTGCCGTCAGTCTTATGTAACTCAAATTTTGTATCATTATAAGATAAGCATTTTTATATCTCTAATTGATTTTTCAACTAGCGATATCAATTAACTATATATATAAAATGTTATATAATAATGCTAAAATTGCGAGATTAGCTTAAAAAAAAAAAAAACCTTATAGGAGAACCTACAAAAATAGCTACTGCTTTTGCAGGATTTGATAACAGTTATAAATTTGATAATCAAAATATTTTAGGAAATTTTAACTCTACAAATTTGTTTCATCTCTTATATCCGACTGTAACGCGAGAACTTGCAGTACATAAAAGTATTAAAAGTACAGTATCATGTTATTTTATCAAAGTTACATGCATCTCAAAAAGATACGGAGATTGCCGCACCATATTTAACAGCTAAATCACGAAAAATATTAACTGGAACAAATATTTCCTCAGTTGCCGATGAAATACATCAGGAAATAAATAAACAATTGGAAGAATTTACTGCATCAGGATCAGGTTGGAAATTCGAGGTAATGGAGGAAGTTTTATTTCACACAGCGAGATATAACGTACTTCGCGGTAACTCTTACGTTGACCTGCCTCAAAAGATTAAAAACCAAAAATGTTGCATAAACGTAAAGAACTCCGATAACAAACGTTTCCAATGGGCTATTCTTTCTGCGATGTTTCCAACAGAAAAACATGCTGATCGCGTCGACAAGTATATTAGTTATGTATCAAAATTAAATTTTAGCGGCGTTAACTTTCCAGTTGCAGAAAATCAAACACCAAAGTTTGAGGGACAAAGTGGTGTTTCAGTTAATGTGTTTGGTCTTGACGAGCGTGAAAATGTTTATCCCATATACATCTCAGAAAAAGCTACCCAAACACAATAAACTTGCTGTTTTATAAAGGACATTACGTTTGGATAAAAAACTTTAACGGCTTAGTTGGTAGACAATATAGTAAAGATAAAAGTAAGAAATATTTTTGTTATCGTTGTTTACAAGGTTTTCCTAAAAATGAAAAACTACAAGGTCATCTCAAATACTGTATTAATGTTCAAAAATTAACAACGTCTACGGAGAAAGAAAAAGTTTTAAAATTTAAAAATTATAATCATAAATTAAGTATTCCGTTTCTTATTTACGCCGACTTCGAGAGTCTACTTGTTCCTGTGGCAGGCGTAGAAAATGATCCAAATAAATCAAGCACCAGGAAAGTACAACAACATGTTCCCTGTGGAGTAGCTTAAAAAGTAGTTAGTTGCGCTAAAGATGATTTTTCAAGTTCAATAAAATTGTATAGGGGTAAAAATCCTAATAGATGATGTTAATAAAATTTTCAACAGATTATTTAAAACAGTTACAATAAAAATAACACCCAAACAACAACTTGATTTTTCCAAGGCAGTTAATTGTCATATCTGCGAGAAACCAATCCCTGAACAAAGTTAGGTCTCGATAAAGTGCGCGATCACTGTCATCTAACCGGCCAATATCGTGGAGCCGCACATAATGATTGTAATTTGAAATTTCATGCGCCAGATTTTTTCGTGTCGTTTTACATAATTTTCGTGGTTATGATAGTCATATCAATGTCGAAGCATTTGGCGATGAGGAAATTAAATCTAAACTTAAATTAAATATTGTAATAAAATGTATTCCAAACAATCTTGAAAAGTATATGTCAGTTACGCTTGGCAATTACGCTTGGCAAATTACATTTCATCGACAGCTTGCAATTTATGGCGGCGCCGCTGGATGAGTTTGTAAAAGGTTGTAGCAGTTTTGGTAATCTTCGAAGTTGCTTTGGTGGGGATTATGCCTACATGACAAAAAAGGTGTCTTTCCGTACGAGTACCTCAACGACTGGAGTAGATTTGATAAAACTTCTCTGCCACCCAGAGACAGTTTTAACTCGCAACTAAAAGGTGAAAGTATATCCGACAACGAGTACAAATACGCACAAGAAACTTGGAATAAACTTGGTTGCAAGACATTTGGTGATTATCATGATTTATACTTGAAAACAGATGTGTTATTGTTAGCTGATGTTTTCGAGAGTTTTCGTAAAGTTAATCATGCAAATTATGGATTAGATCCGTGTTGGTATTATTCTGCGCCAGGATTGTCATGGGATACTCTGCTAAAAACAAGCAGGATAGAACTGGATCTCTTGACAGATGTTGATATGTTTAATTTTATTGAAAAAGGTATCAGAGGCGGAATTAGCGTTATAACCAAAAAATATGCGGTAGCTAACAATAAGTACTTTAAAAATTACGATAAACATTTACCATCAAATTATATTATAACACTAATAATTTATATGGTTATGCAATGTCATCGCCAATGCCGTGCAGTAGATTTCATTGGATAACTCCAGATCAATTTCTTAAAGAAACAGAGAAAAATCTCCCAGAAAATGTCAGTTATTTTGTTGAAGTTGATCTCGATTATCCTAGTTCGTTACACGATTTACATAAAGACTATCCGTTTTGTGCAGAGTCAATGATGATCGATTACAGTTTATTATCGCCTGAACAACAGGCAATGGCAACATCAAAAAATTGGATCGTTAATAAGCTCGTTCCAAATTTACTCAGTAAACGGAATTTCGTGATACATTACAAAAATTTAAAACAAGCAGTAGATGCTGGACTAGTCCTTAGGAAGGTTCATCGCGTGTTAAAATTTAATCAATCTCGTTGGATGGCAGATTATATTGATTTAAATACCAAACGTCGTGCTATTGCT
This sequence comes from Megalonaias nervosa, assembly GCA_016617855.1. Classification (NCBI taxonomy): domain Eukaryota; kingdom Metazoa; phylum Mollusca; class Bivalvia; order Unionida; family Unionidae; genus Megalonaias; species Megalonaias nervosa. The sequence goes on from JAECUM010018959.1 coordinate 7,743, forward strand.
AAGACCGACTTTGAGAGAAACTTTTTCAAGTTGATGAACAATTCTGTGTTCGGTAAGACGATGGAAAATATCAGAAAGCAAGTCATTATTGAAATTGTAAATGATCTAAATCGCAGAAATAAATTAGTCAACGATGACGGTTTTGTCAGTATGAAAATATTTAATGAAATCTTGTTGCAATACAGCGACGAAAGACAAATTTAAAGTTAAATAAACCGATTTATGTTGGTGCAGCTGTACTTGATATATCAAAATGGCTAATGTACGACTTTCACTATAATTTTACGAAGATAGTTTGGCCAGATTCGGAGTTGCTATTTAGTGATACGGATTCACTTGTTTATAATATAAAATGTGAGGATGTTTATCAAGATATTTATGATCATAAGGAGTTATATGATTTATCGGATTATCCAGCAAGTAGTGGATTTCATGATCCAACTAACAAGAAAGTCATCGGCAAAATAAAAGATGAATTTATGTTTGCGCCAGTTAGGGAATTTGTTGGACTAAGAAGTAAAATGTACGCTGTAATTTTAGATGATAATAAAATTATTAGCCGTCGTCTGGTCTATCGTCTGAGGCAGATATCACCTGGATAAGGGATAGGTGGTGGGTGGGTGGGTCTCTAAGATAGGGAATTTATATTTGTTTGGGGGAGATGGGTCTCTGGGCTAAAAACCTTATACTTTTTTACTACTACAACTGTTAATACACACAACAGTTACGGATTTAGTGTCTATTGACAATGATACACTATTTTATATAGACGTCATAATTCATTAGAAAGGCCTGTGTAATGCTCCAAACCCCATTTTCTCTGACCATTGTACTGTTCTTACTGTTTTTAGACTTGCAAATCGTTCATATTGTTAGACTGAAACACTTATTTTCCTAATGGTTCCTCGAAGCTACAAATATTGTGATTACTAATTAATATAGAAACGCTATTCTATCCGTGTGAATCAAATAGCCAATTCAAACTATTATTACAGCAAATCTACCTCTGAAGTTACCTTAGCTCTGTGAGCGAGTAATATGTATTTTTATATTCCTGAACCTCTTACAAATGTTAAATTTTTATTTTTAAAATTTCGTATGGGGTACGATAACATTTCTGTACCACTCATATTTTTCTAAAACAAAAATACCATCGAGTCCATGGATTAATGTTTGCATGAATGACATGAACACTGATATAGCAACGACCATCACATGCCCGTCGTGTTGTAGATCATACCTTTCATGCATGCTTTGCACAGTTTTGTGTATTTCAAATGTCCAAGAAAAAATGTACATATTATTTACCGCGCATCATTGGAAACTGTTTAAAGAGCTTGGTACAGAATGCTCATGCAAAATGTAGTATGTTATAAGACAGGATCACTGTCTATAATGTCTCTCGAATAAATACTTAAATTGCTCGTGTCTAAGGGATCTCCGATATTATAATAGACTATTTATTTGCATCTGGTTTTGTTGTTGGATGAAAGTGTAGATAAAATACATAAAGCGTCCTTCTTTGTTATTGCCTTTTTGTTTGTTTCTGTTGCATTTGCCACAATAAGTACACCGTTGAATATCTTGGAAAAGGTTCGTAATATATTGGAATTTATGTTGCATTTTACAGTTTTAATGTGTAGACTGTTGCATGATACCAAATGATATGGCTGCAATTTTTTCAAATTTTGTCTACATGATGCATGTTGCTTTGTGCTACGTATGAAGTAATGTCACTTAATATGGATTGATACTAGTTCTTCTTACTATATGGCCCACATAAGTCTTAACTCTCTAATCAGAGAGACTACTTGATTTTGATTTATTTACAAATAAATATTTCATTCTTTATTTTACTACTAATTGTTTAGGTGTATGAAAAATAAAGTGCACTGTTAAACCCTACTAGAACTGAATTTTAGATTGTCATTTTATGGGGTCTATTGTAGCTGCTTGTATGGTTCTCAACTGATACAGAATTTTGTTTTCTTCTCCGCGATAAAGATTTTAATTGGAAACTTAAGGTTTTAAAATACGACGTGTTTGCCTTACCGCCACGAATCTTACATACTAAGACAGTATTCTATCAAAACGTGCAAAGATATGATATTTGGTCTTCGCTGCACCGAGCTTTTGTTATCGATCGCCCGTCCATCTGTCTGAATTGTAGAATCCCTGCACTTCAAAACCTATATTTATTTAACATAGAACTACTTTGTTAAGATAGTAGTAAGAATTATGATATTGTAGTGTATAAAGACAATGTTTGGAAACTATTTATAAGTGCGATCAATCCACCACCACCACCCCATTTCTTCTGCATGTGAGTCACTTCCTTGTAAAATAAGATGTATAGTCATATCAGATCGCTGTTGGCCTTGTGCTAGTGTCACCTTAATAATAGTCTATATTTCATAATGGAGTGTTAGAATGTATATGGCTATTTCTGTTGTAACATACAACATAAATGCTTTACAAAAATGCATCCTCCTTCGATTTTATTTTGCGGTTCGTTGAGATTTGATTGATTTAATCTTTTTTCCAAAAATATATGGTTTTTTGTCTCATTGAATGCAAGGTCAAGACTTCAACGGGAGTTGTGGTCCAGGGACTATATTTGTGTGCTTGATAACAATATGAGTGGTCCAGGGACTCAAGGGTAACTTGTTTTATACAAAATATGGGTGGTCCAGGGACTCAATAATATTTTTTTTTTCTTTACAAGAAAGTACCAGTGGTCCAGAAATCTTCTTCTGCAGGGGAAGCGAGATTCTTACATCAAATTTAAGACATTTAAGTGGTCTACGACTCAGGTTCTTTATATCAACGTGCAGGCATCATTTGATTGTAATATGCTTAAGGGACACGAGGGTATTTTTGTTTTATCAAATACGAGTGGTCCAGAAATGTCAGTGGCATAGTAACCAAACAAGCAACCCCCACAAGGGCCGGCCAGGCCCAATGGGAAAGGGGTTCTAGAATTAAGGTTTGCTTGATGGTGTCAGAATATTTTGCTACGCCTCTGAGAAATGCTTTTGTATTCCTTATCGAGATGTTATTTATACAAGTAATTTATAGGCGGCCCAGGAATTTCCAAATACATGGAAATTAAGCCCTTAGGTGATGATGGGGAGTTCCGAGCTGAGGTCAACTGCATGCATATTTTCCAGATGATCTGGCACTTCGGGATAGTGCTATGGTATTTAAACCTTAGTTTTAACGAATAAAAATGTAATACTTTATTCTACAATTTATTTTGTACAGACTGAAATACCAGACAGAAGGAAATGACATTTTTCTTGTTCATCATGTTCAATTAACGTGTAACGTTTTTTGTGATCTTTTCCCCTTCAGCAGAGGTAAGAGGTATTTTATAACTCAATTTCAACGAAAATTAATGAAATATGTCAATCAGCCTTATTACTTTGCACGACTGAGTCATGTACTAGCATTGTCTTTGTTGTCTGAAAGTTAGTCGTTTACCTTGGAAGTCGGAAATAAATAAATATATAAATTAATTAATTAATTATTAAAGACAGCTGTTTCGTTGTTGTATTGTTAGTGACTTTTATATAAAATTTATGTAATTCCGCTAACATATTTCAAATCTTTGTTAAATAATCTACCATCTATGTATGTATGCATGTGTGCATGTATGTATGTATATATGTGTATGTATGCATGTATGTATGTATGTATGTATGTATGTATGTATGCATGCATGTGTGTATGTATGTGTATGTATGTAAGTATGTATGTACGTTCGTTATTCTTGGTGCATGTGAACGATCTTAAGTCATATCGTCTCTAAAAAAAAGTGTGCGTGTGTATGTGCGTGGGAGAACACCGTGAATAAATAAGGTACATTTCTCCGGGGAAAAATTGCTGAATTTCATGATTTATGGGAAGTAAATAGTTACAATACGCTGTAAATGCGGTGAACACTCTTCTATTATTTTTCGGCGATATGGTCTACTTTCCTTACCCTTTCTTTTCTATGTACTTATTTAAACGGTCACTTTTGTATGCAAAACTATTAATTTTCCATATATATGGAACATTACCAAGAAAAATGCGAACACCAAAATTCAGTCCAGTAACGTAGATTGACATTATTTCTACATATGGCTTTTTGTTCTAGTTGGAGTTTGTCGGTCATAGAACAAAACGTAACTGAGATAATTATAGTCATAATTATGCATATAGATGCAATGTATGTTTATTTCCATGGAGGTAACGTGATGACAAACAACAATCTGTCAAATGCACCAGACCGTACAAAGGTCTGACAATTGTAGTAAACGTAGACCCACCAGATTTAGTCAGTTGACAAGTTGTTTTTGTTTGTTTGTTTATTGTTTGTTTTTGTTTGTTTTTTTTTTTTGTTTTTTTGTTTTTTTTTTTGTACGGCACTTTCAACACGTTATAGGCTAAAGTATGCCGAGGAGATGGAAGGTTAGGTACCTATCCCATGACACACCGCCTCAACCGACCCGAGCTGGTTTGGGCGTGTATTAAACCCGCTCTTCCAAGTGAGCTATCACGACTCCCAGACCCACTGTTAGTCACGATCAGTTAAGAAAAAACAGGAACACAGACAAGCTTATTCACATAATGTGTATCGTATACAAGATTTGCGTATTAGAAACTGCTAACGAACATTTCTTGCATTTCGTACAATATTTGTTAGTATAATTTAATGGCTTAACGACTTACGCAGTGACTGGTCGATCACGGTATATCGGGTTTACCAACATCTTCGTAGCTGGAACATGTAGTCAGGAGAAGAGATTATACGTATGTATATAACCGTTCTTAATAATCTTTGCGGTTTGCTATCTGGTCTAGGACTGAGGTTTGCTTCATGCTCCCCCGAGCAAGTATTGATGTTTGATTTCCATCACACAGGGGCTCGTATTGTTGCTTACAATTTCATTGTCAGCCATACATTAGTATAAAATAATACGTGATAGTTAAACTGTAAGCAATGATACGAACCCCTGTGTTCGTTCCATCAGGGGCGTAAGCAATGATACGAACCCCTGTGTTCGTTCCATCAGGGGCGCACACTGAATTTTTTGGGGAAGGGGTAAACATGTAGTGGTCAGCCATTAAGTTGTGCGGATGTAGGCATGTTTAGAGGTGAAATGGGCCCATGATTTCCATATATTTCTTTAGACCAGAAAAGAACGAATATGCAATAGAAGACGTAAGAGACGTACCGACAGGGTGGATAAATTAAAAGAGTTAATAGTTTTGGGGGGCTTTAAAAGTGCTAATTAGTGGTTAGTAACCTAACTATTTCTGTATTTCTCTATTTCTGTATTGTGCATTTATGTATATCCATGCATACAAACTTAAGTCTGTATGCGTGTGCGTGGTATGCGCGTCAGTGTACCTTCATCCATACGCTGAACGAAAGTCTTTGAATGACAAACAATTTTGATTCTGTGTCCCATTTACTATTTAAATATAATGATTTTCAATGTCCGTTGTGTATTGTTTTTTTCGGAATGATATTTTAGCTATATTTGCATTGGTAAGGGAAACGCAGTCTACGGGCCGTATACTTCATTGTCATGGTCCCGTGTCTAATACAATCAGATATGAGTACAGAAATAAGAGGATTCGACATTTTTACCCAATATTTATGAATTGTATTTATGTTTTAATTAGTAAGTTATTGCTTGTTATCGCTTCACATTTATATTGTTCTAATCATCTGACTCTTGTCATCTAAGAGTTTTGTTCCTAAAATAATTTTCAAGACGCTTCTTTTCTTTGTAATCGATTTTTACTGCTGACGTCATTCAATATATTGGGGGTTGGGGGTTGGATTTGTAAAGATTAAATCTGCATCAAAGACGATATAATTTGTCCCGCGGTTGTATTAATAAATAGAAGAAAAAAAATAGAATTTATAATTAATTTTAATTCATATTTTTTTAATGGCGCCACTGAAGTCGTAAAATTCTGACACTTGCAGGGCGGGTCCAACATTCCTTTTTATACAAGGCTTCAAAGGTCTTGTGATATTGTATAAACCCAGTTAAGGACAAACCCAAAAATCTGTGAAGTGCAGACGACACTGTCACCCATCTGTCGGTGGAAGAAGTAGGATGCACGACCACTATAAATTATAACACTCATGTTGACGTGAAACTTTGCTGTGTGTGCCAACCAGAAAATCATGTTGGGATTCTATGTTACAAATTAAGTGCATATGTGCGGCGATAAAGGTTCCAAAACCTGACAGCCCTAGAAAATGTATTCTTTGCTTTGATTATTCTAATGAATCAGCCATCTGTTCCGCTATTAGCATGGTTAATTCGTGCTCTGACATGAAAAAGTCACATTCGTGTAATTCAAGACTGTAGGAAGGAACGTCTTGAATTTTAGACGTAAACATATCAAAGATGATGGATGGACATGTAACTATTAATCCATATGGAATAGTTGCCAACGAATGCTGTACCAGGAACAGGACACCTAGCTTGGTAATATTTGACCAAATTGATAAGTCTTCTGTTACTATATCTGCTAAGTTGATTTCATTCATGATGATTAATCAATTTATGTGGATTACTAAGTTTGCTAAGTTGATTTCAGTCATAATGATTAATCACTTTATGTTGATTACTAAGTTTTGGAAACCTGCTTATGATTGATACTATTGCCTTAGTTTCATTGTATATGCATCACTAGTGTAAGCACGTGACTAGTAACTTACGGAATTTACCTGCTAACAAATGTCGAAATGTCGAGTTGATGATAAGAGTTTTCGGCTGTTATTCGCAATCGGAGCTTTCATAGCCTGAGACGCATCGGCCATGAAGTGATGATTGATCTTTATTGATAACACCTTTCAAAAACTGAACACAGATGGAATATTTGATGTCATGGTATACGCTAGAAACCTCCAGTTATCTAGACCATGCTGGACTGGTCTAGCACTTAATACTGAAAACACCGAGTTAGGAAACGTTATACGGCGAGCGGGCCTATGAACATCTGTTGTGGTTTGTGGATACGCTTGCCAAAGATATGGACATCGAAGTTATTGATATAAAAGTGAGTTGCAAAGAAAAAAAAAACAACCTGCGAATAAGACAATATATCGGAGAATCGGGGATACCAGTATGGCTATAACAATGAGAAACGGTGTAATCATGGACAAATTGCAGAGAAAATTTTCAGTGACCACTGTGACCAGTCTGATTTATTTGCATATTGATTTAGATGGACGAATCAGCGTTGTCGTGACATATAAAATAAGCCGAATTAATATCATACGCCATAAAGAAAGGTAAAGATGCAAAAACGGTCATTAAAGCAGACCTTTTCATTGATTAGTATGTTTTGCAATTAAAAAAATAATTCTTCAGTTTGGAAATATTTTGTTGCAGTAAGGAAAATATAACTACTGTTCTATCTTGATGTTGGTTCGAATCGACTTTACCCATGATATTCCAATGACTAAGTAATGTTCACAATCAACGATATTCATTATCTGGGCATTTTACAATCATTGACATTTTAAAAATCTTTCAGGACAACTTGCTAGACCAAGTGCGGCGTTAATCTAATGGAGTTACATACGAATTCTACATTTGCCGACCGAGAGAACTCGTATCACGTCACGTGTAAGCCAGACGACAAAATGCAGTCAGATGGAAAATTTAGGAGCATTATTCTCTCACAACTTTGTAGCGTTTGTATATTCATTCTCGGATTAGTGGGTGGTATTCTGATTGGTATATTCGCGTATCACGGCGGCCCAAACATCAGTAGAGACATCAAATGTATACTTTCCACAAATACGGACCATGTGGCAGCAAGAGATGGCAAAAATTATTCACATATTTCAACTACTATTTCTACCATTTTTAGAGTTTCCAGTTCAGCAGAAAATGTTTCAACTGAAAGTCCAAGCATTTCGTGTAATGCGTGTCCCGTCAGGGATCCAGTTAACCCAGTGTCATATCCTAGACTTTTCGATCCGCTTAGCGCCGAGGAGATGGAAGAATCTTTCACGGCTTTATTTAAAAGCGGCGTTATTCCAACCAAAGACCCACCAGTCACTTTCTACAAAAACTATGTTCAATATATGTCACTACAACCGCCAAACAAACAAGAAGCTCTGCGATTCTTACAAAAGCAGGATAATCCACCGGGTAGATTTGCCAAGGTACACGTAGTTCGCAGTGGAATTCACAATCCCGATTGCATGATCTATAAAGTTGGTCCTCTCGGCAGAGATGGTGCCAAGGTAAAACAGCTTTTGGCGGATGGAGAGGCACACATTAACACAAGACCCAAAGATCTGTTCGAAGCGCTGATGGTTTTTGAATTTTTAAAGAAAGACATGAAGACAATGGAACAACTGATCAGTGAGAGCTTTGATGGGGCCAACTTCATGGATGACATGTATATATTCTCCGGGAACAGTCCTTTTGGTCTGACTTCCGAGGAGAGGAAGATCAGGTAAGGCTTCTAAAATAAGGTTAATGTCAACATCTTTCTGAACCTACAACTGGCTAATTCAGTCAAGATTTTCATGGTGACTGAGAATGTATGACTGTCCCCATTTAATCCCCTTCCCGGATCCAAGTTGATACTTTCACCAATTTACAAATAGGTTCTGCAATATAAGATTTTTAATGTGTCAGGGAGTGAGTGATATAATATGCTATGAAATGATCCCCCACCTCTTATGGCACTTTGGTTATCGTTATCTATGAAATAATTGACCACGGTGTCATTGCCCGGATCGAGCAAAAAATAAAAAAAAAAATATAAGTATGGATGGAATAACAGATATCTCAACAAAGATATAGAATAGAATAACTCCAGAAACCGTATGTAAAATATAACAGTTTAATTAATTACATAGACAAAATGAAATTGCACATGACATCCGAATGTTACAATTTCTCTTAGAAATAGGATAATAAAATTTATGCGAAATTCATTTAACCGTTCTGTTATACCGATGAAACAAATTTCATCATAGAATCAAGTGACTGATCGAACTCAAATTGCTGGTATGTCAGCATAGCCTGATTGCTTCCGGTCCTTTCCAAATCACTGTAGGTGACAAGTCAGCGTTGCCGTTTTTATTTGCCTTCTGTCTCTCTGTCTCTCTGTCTCTGTCTCTGTCCAACCTCTTCGGGTCATCAACCGTGACATGCTGTCTGCCTTTTCGAGACTCGCTCTTTCCATACAGCCGAATCTCTCTCTCTCTCTCTCTCTCTCTCTCTCTCTCTCTCTCTCTCTCTCTCTCTCTCTCTCTCTCTCTCAAATTCTTGCAGACCCCCGTCCCTTGGACGATTTATTTAACGAGAGAAATTACTTGCTTATTTCCTCGGAGTCTCTCAGACTTCCCTTTTGACAGATAAACTTGGGCTGGCGAATTTTGCAAGAGAAATGCTTAAAACATTGACTTTCGTCTTGGAAACACACACCCACGTTTACCTTATCCAATCAGGATTAACTTTCTCTGACCGCCAAAATGTGAACACTCCCTTGGAAATAAAAATAATTCTCTCCAGTCCGCCTTTATTAATAACTATTCCTGGACAACTTTATTTTATGACACTTATTTCAAATGGCCCAAGATTTCCCGAAATTTATCTCTGGCTTGTCTCTACTTTGTCATTTCCTCCATTTGACCCTACGTTAACATATCTGCCGGACCGTTATCCTAGCGGGTCCTAATTAATATCCAATCTTGCCCCAAACAGAGTATAGATTACTCATCGCAAGCTCCCAATTTATTGCGAGCCTAGCCTATACGCCAATCTTAATGGTACATGTCACGCTGACTACGCCAAAATGTGCTGCGACTAAAATTCTGTACCAGTACATAATGATTTGCTCAAAGCTGCATTTACTAACAAATGATGAAAAATTTAGATAATGGCAAAACATGATTTTGTGGTTTTACCAATAAGAAATAATGAAAAGTAGGTTGCAAATACACACCATAAAAAGGAAAGAAAGGAGGGAATTGGGAAGTTAGGACTATATTAGATCCAATGAATAATAAAATAAAAAAAAACAAAAAAAAAAAAACACTCACAACAAATAATGATTTGAATGCGGTACATATTTAACTGTGTTCAGAATGCATGGCTCGTTTTTCAAACATCCACTTCAATAAGTGCAATCAACACTATGCAGTATTAGTTCGCAACGCTTGCGTTTCTAAGAACTAAACAAATTGCACTGGACGATTTGTGTTGATTTTTATGCTAAAATTAGTTTAAAATTAGATTCAGGGCACAAACTAACAGGCCAAGATAGTGTTTTATGTCGGGGTCAGTGGCGTCACTAGGGTCGGTGTCACCCAGTGCGGTAACTCATGGTGTCACCCCCATGGACCCCCTTCCTGCACAAAAATTCATACATTTTATAGACATTCATGTGCGGTAACGCATGGTGTCACCCCCATGGACCTCCTTCCAGCACAAAAAGTCAAAAATTGTATAGACAGTGATTTTGGTGTCACCCCCTCTGATGGTGTCACCCGGTGCGGTCCGCCCCCCACCGCGTGACGCCACTGGTCGGGGTGAACTAACCTGTTTTGATCTTTGGTCAAATATTTGTCGACCGTGCTTGTGGTCGATTGGCGACAGTGGTTAGAGCAAAGTGTAACCGAGTATAGTTTTTCTCGCTTCTTTAGACGTATGATGGAGGACATATGGGAACCGCCATGATTAAATCATTAGCTGTAGTATAGGCATTAAAGCAAGATGAAGGACAGGAGTTTATCCTCATTTTGTGTACTCTACCCATTTTTGCAAGTGAACAAAACCATGTGATAATTATTAGTTGGAACATAAATTCTTTTGCTGACAACTGCGTCACATTTCGTATTTTTGTGAGATCGCAGATAAGCATTCGCAACTTTGAGGTAAATCCTAAGGATCATATCTCAAATGTATGTCACATTCTGACCACGTTGGCTATCTACGACATATGGATTGACCGAGAAACTTCGAATGATCGAACTATTTCTTTCAGTCGTAGCATTTCGGTTAATACTACAGTCAACCCAATCACAGAAATAGCCAATGTAGTCCGAATATTTCAAGGTGCCTTTTTGCGGAGAAATTTCTGGCCAACAGAATATGATTTTCCCTAAATTACTATGCCGACATACATTCGAGTCATATTTTAGTCTTGCAGAGATAGCTGAAGTAGTTCCGAACACACAGATAACTAGCATCCTCCAATGTTCGTGTATTGATGTTAACCAAGGCAAAATAGTTAGTTCATAGAGAATTATCATACCTGAATGAAAATGTTTCCTTAATATTCATCATAGAATTTACACGTAAGTGTAGAGAAAGATACGGAAGTTCCATTGACTACAGCATCGAACAAAATTCAACGTCAAACATGTAAATGTCAAAATCTACCCTAAGCCCCAACTCACTAACGCCATTGCAGACTCCAATTAGTCAATTGACCTTACACAAAAGAGATCGCTCCGCCTACCGAATCACGTGACATGACATTAGTTACCCTCCGACAAACAGCTTTGGGCAAAGAAATTAGATTCAATTTCATTAATAAGTATATTAAAAATGATTGCTGTTATTCTTATGTTACGTATATGTAATTTAATTGCTTGTGTGTTAGTTTTAAATTCTCTTTTATTTTATTTTTATTTGATTACCTTATTTATTATAATGATAACTTCATTCACTGGAGTTTACTTTTTTCAGAAAATTCAGTTTTCTGTTTTGAACTGATAAACACGCAGTCTATTGCTCAGTTATATTTTTAGTTAACCTAGTTCTTGACCTTGGCTCCGATTTTGTAAACATTGAGTGAAAATGATTGGTCATTACCAACGTCATGTTCAGCCCACGCGTTAGTCTGTTGTAAACAGTTTTATTTTTAAAATTATTTCCAGTGTGGGAATCTGATTCTTAGATAAGGCTATTCTAGCCTACGTGCAAATTGGCATTTTTTTTTACTGCGCTGTTCAGCTTAAGTAACCACGTGAGCCATCATGTGATTTAAAATCGCGGGTTAAAACAGACATGTTTCTAGTGTATTTGATCAGTCGTAAATATATACCTTCGAGCTCAAGGTATTTGTCTTGTTATTGCCATTTGAATTGAGATTTTTATTTAAAATAATTTATTCACTCTGGAAACTACTCTTCTTCAACGAAATCCTTTTGCAAAGACATTCACTATATCATTCTGAATTCAGAAGCTGGAATTATATTCTTGGTGACTCAAAAAGGAACTGTTGACACATCAACACAAACTGGTTATAGAGGACGTCATCGCCTTCCATATTGGAACTTCATGGAGATTCGAACCTGGATTCAATTAGAACTTTTTAGTGATACGACTTATATTTTTGAATTCTAGGATTAATTTTTGGATAATATTCACAAACCGTAAGTCCTATTTCATATTTTTACCTTGTTTTCTAGGGAAATAAATTATTTTGTTAAATTTACAAAGCTTGTTGACTTCACTCTTTTCTTTTGTTACTTTTGTACGAGCCTACACGTAACAACAGAAAATTGAGGTTCTCGTCCTTGGGATATATTTTATTTCAGAAAATTGTTTTTTGAAATTTAAATTCCCCTAGTTTTCAAATCCCAAGTACTATTTCATATTTTGTTTGAAATTTTTACTGGAATCAACAGGCTTTTTCACAAGGTCATCAAAAGTGGAGACTTTTCTTTCTAGTCCTACTCAGGAGCAGTTGGATAGTTTTAAAAAAGATGAGTTGCTTGAACTTGCCAGAAAATATAATCTTTCTGAGACAAAATCTTCCTTAACGAAGCAAGAAATTAAAAACATTTTGATACAGGATTTGGTAGACAAGAATGTTTTCGATAAAAGTGTTTTGGGTTCGATCAGTAAGCCTGCATCAGACTCTGATATAAAAGTATAGGAACTGAAATAAAAATACAAGATGGAATTAGAGTTAAGGAAGCTGGAACGTCAGAAAGATAAAAAGGAAAAACAAATGCAGTTGCAATTTGAAAAAGAGTAGAGAGAGAAACAAATGCAACTGCAATTGGAAAAGTAAAAAGAACAAATGCATTTACAGAAAGAACAAATGCAGTTACAACTGGAGAAAGAAAAAGAACAAATGCATTTACAAAAGGAAGAGAAACAATTGCAGTTGCAATTTGAGAGAGAGAGAGAGAGAGAGAGAGAGAGAGAGAGAGAGAGAGAGAGAGAGAGAGAGAGAGAGAGAGAGAGGGAGAGAGAGAGAGAGAGAGAGATAAACAAATATAATTAGAAGAAAGAGAGAAAGAAAAACAAATGCAGTTGGAGTTACAGAAAGAACAAATCCACTTACAGATGCAAAAAGAGAAGGATGAAAGGGAATTTCAAATTAGAATGAAAGAAATGGAGCTGGCAAGTGAAAAGCACATTTCCACTTCACATACAAATTTAGGTTTTGATATCACAAGGAATTTTAGGCTAGTACCCCCTTTTAGTGAAAAAGAAGTAGAAAAATATTTTCCTTATTTGGAAAAAATTGCTGAAAATTGGAAATGGCCAAGGGAGCATTGGACTCAATTATTGCAGTGTGTAATTTATGGCAAACCCCGAAATATCTTTGCATCCCTGTCAGTACAGCAAAGTTCTCACTATGATTTGGTTAAGGAATGCATTTTAAAGGGTTATGAGTTAATTCCTGAGGCATATTGGCAAAAATTTAGGAACTACAGAAAAGAAGCTGGACAAACTTATGTCGAATTTACAAGAGCAAAAAGAGCAGTTATTTCAGAGATGGTGCTTAGCCAAGAAAGTTGAACATGATTCTGAAAATATCAAACAACTTGTATTACTTGAAGAGTTCAAGAACTGTGTCCCCAGTGACATTAAGATTTATCTTGAAAGCATAAGATAGGTAGAAACCTTGGAAAATACTGCTCTTGCTGCTGATGTGTATTTTTTAACTCATAAAGTTCCTGTTGTATGCAAGTCTTTCACTCAGCAGTCTACTGGTAAAAAGGTATTTCAGCCTAATACGACTCCTTCTAAAACTCAATCTGGCACAACTTTTAAAAATCAAGCTTCTGATAAACTTGATTCAAAATCCTTGTCTCTTCCTACGTGTACCTATTGCAAGAAGAAAGGACACGTTATTTCTGATTGCTTCAAATTGAAATATAAGCATTAGAATCAAGATAGAGCTATCCCAAATGCTCTTATTTCTAAGAGGTCAAGGTCGCGGTTATGTATTGAATGCAATACATTTGTTGGGTCTAATAAACCCCAGTCTGATTTTATTATGGAGAATTATGAACCATTCATGTCGAAGGGTTCTATATCACTCTTGGGTGATTTGGCCAATCCTATCCCTATTAAAATTTTAAGGGATACAGGAGATTCTCTGAGTCTTTTATTATCAGGTACTTTGCCTTTTTCTGAGAAGTCTTCTTCTAATGAGAGTGTTCTCATTCAGGGAGTAGAGTTCGGCTTTGTTAATGTTCCTCACCGTTGTGTAAATTTGTCATCAGACTTAGTCTCAGGACCTGTGACAGTCAGAATAGTGTCTTCTTTACCCGTTCAGGGCATTCATTTGTTACAAGGTAACGATCTAGCTGGAGACAAGGTTGTGGTTAATCCACTTGTAACTGACAGGCCTTCTTTGGATCAGAAAGTTGATCCTATTGAAAAAGAATTCCCTGATTTATACCCAGCTTGTGCAGTTACTAGAACTATGGCAAAGAAAGCTCTTGAGAATGATTTTGATAAGGAAAATTTTCCTTTAGCTGGCACATGTATTGGTCAGGCGTTTGATGAGGTCACTTTCACTCCTTGTTTGGATCAATCAAAAGGTATTGATCACAGTGATCCTCTTTTAACTACTCATTCTCTTTTATCTAATCAGGGTGACAACGACAATCACTTGTCGTCGAACAAGAAAAGATCCTGAGATCTCCTGTTTGTTTCAGAGGGCCATTAGTGAAACTGAAGCCACTGAAGTACCTGTCTGTTATTTCATTAAAAATGGAATTCTTATGAGAAAATGGAGACCTCCCGAGGTACCTGCTGGTGACGAATGGTCAGTGAACTATCAAATTGTAGTTCCAAAATCTTACAGACAGGAAATACTTAGTCTGGCCCATGAAACTCCTCTGGCTGGTCATTTAGGGATTAATAAGACTTATCACAAGATCTTGAATCACATTTATTGGCCAAAAAGCAGAAGTGATGTTTTTAAATACTGCAGATCTTGTCATACTTGTCAAATGGTAGGAAAACCCAATCAAAATATACCTAAGGCTCATCTGCAACCTATTTCTGCATTTGACGAACCATTTAACAGAATTATGGTAGACTGTGTTGGTCCCTTACCTAAGACCAAGTCAGGCAACCAATATTTGTTGACCATTATGTGTGCGTCACCATGATTCCCAGAGGCAATTCCTTTGAGGAATATTAAAACCAAAACTATAGCAAAAGCTTTGATAAAGTTTTTTTTTTTTTACTCAATTTGGCCTTCCCAAATATGTCCAGTCTGATCAAGGGTCAAATTTTATGTTTGGAATTTTCCAGCAAGTTATGTATGAATTAGACATTCAACAATTCAAATATTCTGCCTATCACCCTGAGAGCCAAGGGGCTTTAGAAAGATTTCATCAGACTTTGAAAAATATGATTCGATCGTATTGCTTTGATACGGGTAAAGATTGGGATGAAGGCATTCGTTTACTTTTGTTTGCTGTTAGGGAGTCAGTTCAAGAATCTGAAGGATTCAGTCGTTTTGAACTAGTTTTAGGACACACTGCGTGGACCATTGAAGTTGTTGAAAGAAAAATTTCTTTCTAATGAAGATACTGAACTTAATCTTCTTGATTATATATCTAATTTTAAGTGTAAGTTGTCAAAGGCTTGTGAATCTGCACTCTACTCAGTCAAAAATGAAATTAAGATATGACAAAAACTCAAAGGAAAGGAGTTTTCGGCCTGGTGATAGAGTTCTAGCTCTCTTGCCCATTCCCCAAAATCGTCTTCAGGCCAAGTATTAAGGTCCTTACACGGTTAAAAAGAAAGTAAATGATTTAAATTACATCATAAATACTCCTGGGAGGCGAAAACAAAAACAACTTTGCCAGATTAACACTTTAAAGGAGTATATTGAAAGAGATAGCCAAGTAAATCATGCAATTAATTTAGCTGTACCTGCCCCACTCACTGAGGAATTAAGTGAAGGAATTCAATTGGACACTATTGATTTTGGAGCAACAAATCTTCGGAATTCGGAAATTGTGAAAACTCTGGACCAGAAACTTTTACATTTGCAACAACAAGAAAGGAATGAACTTAAACAGCTATTATTTGAATATGAGTACCTATTTCCAAATATTCCTACGAGTACAAACAAAATTTTTCATGACGTTAAAATTGTGAATTCTAAACCTGTGAAGCAACACCCATACAGGATGAACCTTCTCAAACAGGAATACTTGAAAAAGGAAATTCAGTATTTGCTGGAGAATGATTTCATAGAGCCCAGTAAAAGTGACTGGAGTTCGCCATGTATACTTGTTCCGAAACCAGATAAAACTTTCCGTATGTGCACTGATTATAGGAAGGTGAACAGTGTGACAAAAACAGATTCATTCTCATTACCAAGAATCGATGACTGTATTGATAACATTGGAAATGCCAAGTATGTCACCAAATTTGACCTTCTGAAAGGATTTTGGCAAATTCCACTAACGGAAGGAGCAATAGAAATTTCGGCATTTGTGACTCCAGATGGACTTTATCAATATAAAGTAATGCCGTTCGGAATGAAGGGTTCCCCAAGTACATTTCAACGTTTGATGAATATGAATACCTCTGGTCTAGATAATTGTGATGCTTACATCGATGATGTCACCATCAACAACGACACCTGGAAAGAACATCTAGCAACGATTCGGAAATTCTTCGACAGACTCTGTGATGCAAGTTTGACAATTAATTTATCTAAAAGTGAGTTCTGCCATGCTTGTGTAACTTTTCTAGGACATATTATGGGACATGGACAAGTTAAACCTATAGATGCTAAGGTCAAGGCTATCTCTGATTTCCCCGTGCCTGTCAGTAAAAAGCAACTGATGCGATTTTTAGGTATGGCTGGATACTATCGTAAATTTTGTTCCAATTTTTCTAATATTGCTTAACCCCTGACAAACTTGTTGAGCAAGAAAAACAAGTTTCTTTGAACTGAAAAATGTCAGGAGGCTTTTGATAGGTTAAAAGCCATACTTGAAAGTGCGGCGGTTCTTACAGCTCCAAATTTCAGTCAGTCTTTTAAACTATCTGTTGATGCAAGTGATGTAGGGGTTGGAGCAGTATTGATTCAAGAAGATAGAAATGGTGTTATCATCCAGTGTTCTATTTCTCTAAGAAATTAAAGAAGCACCAAAGATATTACTC
Organism: Megalonaias nervosa; assembly: GCA_016617855.1. Classification (NCBI taxonomy): domain Eukaryota; kingdom Metazoa; phylum Mollusca; class Bivalvia; order Unionida; family Unionidae; genus Megalonaias; species Megalonaias nervosa. The sequence goes on from JAECUM010018959.1 coordinate 25,169, forward strand.
AACAATCGAGAAGGAATGTTTGACTTTAATATTGGCATTACAGCATTTTGAAGTTTACATTAGTTCAGCTCACTCTCCGGTTGTCGTGTTTAGTGATCACAACCCTCTTACTTTCATCGACAAGATGAAAAATAAAAATCAAAGATTATTAATGTGGAGTTTGTTTTTACATGAATATAATCTTGACATCAGGCACATCAAGGGAAAAGACAATTTAATTGCAGATGCACTTTCCCGTGTATAGAAATATTATTTCATGTACACTTTCTATAATTCATAAGAATTCTTCTTATGTAATTTTGTTTAACCTTATGTATAATTAACATATGGTAAAAAGAAAGCTTTATTATATAAATCTTTCTTTTTCTTTATGGGGGAAGTGTTACGTATATGTAATTTAATTGTTTGTGTGTTAGTTTTAAATTCTCTTTTATTTTAATTTATTTCATTACGTTATTGTAATGGTAACTTTATTCACTGCATTTGACGTTTTTCGGAAAATTCAGTTTTCTGTTTTGAACTGATAAACACGCAGTCTATTGCTCAGTTATATTTTTAGTTAACCTAGTTCTAGACCTTGGTTCCGATTTTGTAAACATTGAGTGAAAATGATTGGTCATTACCAAGTCATGTTCAGCCCACGTGTTAGTCTGTTGTAAACAGTTTTATTTTTAAAATTATTTCCAGTGTGGGAATCTGATTCTTAGATAGGGCTATTCTAGCCTACGTGCAAATTGGCATTGTTTTTACTGCGCTGTTCAAGTTAAGTAACCACGTGGGCCATCATGTGATTTAAAATCGCGGGTTAAAACAGACATGTTCTAGTGTATTTGATCAGTCGTAAATATATACCTTCGGGCTCAAGGTATTTGTCTTGTTGTTGCTGTTTGAATTGAGATTTTTATTTAAAATAATTTATTCACCCTGGAAACTACTCTTCTTCAACGAAATTCTTGGACAAAGACATTCACTAAATCATTCTGAATTCAAAAGCCGGAATTATATTCTAGGTGACTCAAAAAGGAACTGTTGACACATCAACACAAACTGGTTATAGAGGACGTCATCGCCTTCCATATTGGAACTTCATGGAAATTCGAACCTGGATTCAGTTAGAACTTTTTAGTGATACGACTTATATTTTTGAATTCTAGGATTAATTTTTGTATTATATTCACAAACCGTAAGTCCTATTTCATATTTTTACCTTGTTTTCTAGGGAAATAAATTATTTTGTTAAATTTACAAAGCTTGTTGACTTCACTGTTTTGTTTTGTTACTTTTGTACGATCCTACACGTAACACTTACAAATGTAAAATTACCAAGTTGCATAGACAAAAGAAGAGAACTGAAAGAGGAAAAAAGAGATAATGAAGGAGCTAGAAAATACAGAGAGATAAACAATATGATCAGGAAAAGCATCAAAGGAATCCTGGATAGAAAGACAATGCTACAAAATCGAAGACAGTGTGAGTAGAAATGACAGCAAAATGGCATATCAGCTAGTGAAAGATCTCACAACCCATAAACAAGGGAAAACTACCACATTCCAAGACAAATCAGGAAAATGCCTCACAGAAGATCAAGAGATCCTCAAGCGATGGACAGAATACTGCTCAGAATTGTACAATCATAAGACCCAAGGAAATCCAGCAGTACTAAATTGCCCTCAGGCAGAAGAAATTGATGATAACCCCATTGTTCGTGAAGAAGTAGAAATTGCAGTTAGGTCACTAAAGAAAGGTAAGTCAGCCGGCATTGACAATATACCAGCAGAGCTCATTCAAGCAGGAGGAGAAGAGATAGTCACAGTCCTAACAACAATCTGCAACAAGATATGGCAGACAGGAAAATGGCCCACCACATGGACTCAATCCTTGGTCATCGTGCTCCCCAAGAAAGGAAACCTACAGCTATGCCAAAACTACAGAACCATCAGTTTGATCAGTCACTCGAGCAAAGTCATGCTGAAGATAATTCTCAACAGGCTAAAGCCTCAAGCAGAGAAAATTATTGCTGAAGAGCAGTCAGGCTTCCGAGCAGGAAGGAGCACCACAGAACAAATCTTCAATCTCTGACTCCTTTGCGAGAAATACCTTCAGCACCAGCAGAATCTATACCACGTCTTTATAGATTTCAAAAAGGCCTTTGATAGGGTGTGGAATGCAGCCTTATGGGCAACTATGAAGAAGTACAACATCAGCTCAAACCTGGTGCAGGTTGTTGAGCATCTCTATTACAAAGCCACCAGTGCTGTCCTCATCAATGGCAGCATAGGAGATTGGTTTCGAACAACAGTTAGAATCAGACAGGGATGTATACTGTCACCTACACTCTTCAACATTTTCCTGGAAAGGATCATGGAGGATCCCTTGCATGACCACAAGGGCACTGTCAGCATCGGAGGAAGAACAATCACAAACCTTCGTTTCGCAGATGAAATTGATGGTTTAGCAGGAGATGAAAAAGAACTGGCTGACTTGGTTGAACGCCTGGACACATCCTCCACAGCATACGGTATAGAGATTAGCGCCGAAAAAAACAAACTGATGATAAATAACACCAATGGCATTAGTGCGGAAATAAAGGTCAGTGGACAGAAGCTGGAAGCTTTAAGCACTTGGGATCAGTTATCACTGACGAGGGCTCCAAACCAGAACTACTTTGCAGGATTGCCCAGACAACAGTAACAATGACAAGGTTGAGACCAATATGGAGAGATACCAACATTGCTTTTGGTTCCAAAATAAGGCTGATGCGCTCGATTGTCATATCCATCTTTCTGTATGCTTGTGAAACATGGACGCTCATATCAGATCTACAAAGAAGGATTCAAACCTTTGAAATGAGATGCTACCGCAAGATTTTGGGCATCTCATACATTGACCATGTAACCAACGAAGAAGTCCACAACA